>VZTT01001268.1:3516-14128 GCA_013400855.1 Buphagus erythrorhynchus
ATTTTCTTTCCCATCACCTGGCTGAGAATTACTTGCATTGGTGGAATGTTACCTCTGCAAGAAAATGAAACACTGCAATTAAACTAACAGATTGCTCAGCTCAAGCCTTAAAAGCCTTGAACTTCCTCACAAAAGAAGCTTTCACTTCAGATGATTTCAGCACTGGTATAATGAGTCAGAGGACAGGAAAAACATTCCTGTAAATCTTGAGAAGTATTCTGGGTAGGCAAATATCATATAACGTCTGCATAAACTGCAGTTCAGTTCTGAGTTGGGCCGTGAAAATAATGTGATCATGTGAATGGATCTAGATAGTTGCACCCTCACTCCATTCCCAAAGCCTAGAATGCAGTGAACACTTTAATTTTAGCAGGACAAAACAGTTTACACTATACAATATTCAGTCAGATTGGAGTTCAAGCAGAATGGGTCTGAACCTATGTGTCCTACATTTGTTTACTTGCAAACTCTGAGGCAAGTGAAATCCAGGTAGTATTCATTTCAGAGATTAAGTAGGTACAGAAAGTGTCATTTTGAGAGAAAGAAGGATCAGATACAAAGGACACATAACTGTTAAACAAGCTCCCCTGACCATTCACTCTCCCAGTGCCAGACACTCAGTGCTGGGACCAAAGTCCCTTCAGAGGGGGCAGCTCCAGTGAACCCACAGTTGTCCTGTTTGGCTCCCTGCNCATCTTGCTCTTCCTCTTCTTCAGTCCTCATCTTGCTCTTCCTCTTCTTCAGTCCTCAGCTTCTGAGTGTCCAGTCCCCTGGCTCACAGGTCCCCAGGCCCTCTCTTATGGAAGGGCTCAACAGTTCACAGCCCCTTGATTCAGGCTCCAGCCACCCAGAGCCCAACCTGCAGCTGGCACTGAACCTGCACACTGAGCTACCTGCTCCCAATGTATCCCTTAACACAGGGATTTATAGAACAACTACAAATTTTTAAAGGCAACTTGCCAGAAGTTACTTGCTGTAAATCATGAGTGCATTTAAACAGACAGAACAGAAGTAATATTACTTATCATACAGTTTGTACACAGAACTAGGAATAAACAGGAAGCTAAATTTCATGGGTGAAGTTCTAGTTAAAGATATTGTAAATAGAAAAAATAGATTGTTGAGGATGATGTGTTGCAATCAGGGCAGGTATAGGAGAGGGTAATAAAGAGTGGAAGATACCAGAGCTCTTGCTGAGAGCATCCTAAGGATAGAAATTAGCAAGTAGTCAGGGAGCTTCTCCCAGGTGCTTCTCCCAGGTGCTTCAAACATTGCAAATAATTTCAATTTTATTTTATTTTATTTTATTTTATTTTATTTTATTTTATTTGAGATTGTGTTAGAATTTTGGCTAGAGTTCATCTTCTTTTCATCCCAAATAATTTCTGATCATTACATATGAGCAATAAAAAATGTGACTGTGTGGGCTGACTATAATGAAGCTGAGATTTTATATTCATTCATCACAAGATGTAACTCCTAAGTGCATCTGTTATCTATTTCAAGACCTTATTTCTTATGGGTAGCTTTATGGATAATTGGGTTAGTGAGGATCTTGGTAGAAAATCATCTGGAAAGAAGGTACATGGAGATTTCAACATGGTTTCTCTGGTGGACTCAGTCATGACAGAAGAATTATGAAAAAATGTTTACTTTATACAGATTTAGTCACATAAGCTTTAGCTTAGCATTTCATACAGCTGTGAAGACCCTCTCTATCAATGTTGCATGGAAGTTCATCTGTTGTCTTATACACCTGTCCTATGATGTGGAGAACTGGCTTGTGAAACTGCTTATCCCTCAGCAATTAATATACAGATCCTGAATTGTAGTTTAGGTGAGACACTTCCAGTGGCTCATAACAGAAAACTCACTTTTGGAATACAACAAAAACCTCTCTGCTCAGGTTAAACCCTCTGAGAAGCCTTCCAAAGAGAAAGAAACATTCAGGTCTTGCAAGGTCCTAGTGCAAGCTGGGTACAGATATCAGCAGGTACATGTAAAACTCCAGTCTCAGGCATTAGGATGCCCCTCTTCCCTAGAGAAGGAGGCACATGGCAACAAAAGCCTACATGCAAAAATCCTGATCTCATTCAAAGGTCTCTAGTCATATGTTGCTTGTATATATAATTACAGTGAACTTCAGAAGCAACAGAAGCAGTGAGTTGCTGACACAAGGGAAGGAAATGGAGGTAGGCATAAGCTCAAACACGGTCACATGCATGAATCAGTGGAGAGTGTAGAGACTTGTATTCATATTCTCTATGCAAACAGCAGAAGCTGTTTAAAGAAATACCTTCTTAGCTGTTTGCTTACTGGAGGCTACTGTTCCTGCAACTGTGCTGGTAGAAAGGAATGTGTATGAATCAGAGGCTCCCACTCACAGACCTGCATCTTCATACAAGACCTCTTTTATTACCAGCATTAGCTAAGACACTGGACCTGATGGTCCCATCAGGGACATACAGGCACAAATCAAATTATTCTGATTCTGTGATGAGGAGGAAGAAGAAAATGATGAGCAACGGAAGGCAGATATCTGCCAGAAATGGTTTCTCAAAAACCTAAATTGGTAAAGAAATTTATTGTCCACTACCTCCAAAAATCTCCATCATTTGTGTGTTCTGCAATCAGAGATATGTTTATGGTAGGGGATATGCTTAGTGCCAGAGGAGGTCTAAAAGTATAAGCAAGGATTAAATAGCTGACTCCTCTTGATTTTCAGCATAACCTATGTTAAGTCAAAAGTCAAAGGGCTTAGCATAACAAAGTGTTGCAGTCTGTACCTTTCAAGTGTTTCACAGTGGACCTCAGTGCACTGCTTTTCAATACATTTCTGAGAAGTATTTAGTTTTTGCCTAGAAATTGCTGTGCTATTTTTGCATATTCAGATCTCTGTATCATTCCAGTTTGGAGAGGCCAACTGTTCCCTCTGTTTCCATATGAAGATAGAATGAATCAGTGCTGCTTCCATCCGTACTGCCATTCCCCCAAATGCTTTCACAGATGTACTAGGAACATGGAGTTCTGTGGTCTGTAACTGTAATACCCCAGACTGGGCTGCTCTCAAAAACCACCTTTCAGAAACCATACGATTATAAGTAAGTCAAGGCTGGTAGGAGTTACCACATGTTGCATGAGGAAAGATCCCATGAGGGATCTGAGGTGCTCAGGTGATAGCATAGCTTTAACAGGAAAACATTTTCACAGAAGCAAAATTTCACTGAAGGTTTCCAACAATCTGATTTGCATCCTTAGGAGAAGAAAGTTCCCATGTCTCTAAGACTGTACAAGCCCAGTACTTGCTAGGTGACTATAAGGAAGCTCTACTGGTTGTCATATGACTTCTTTTCAATTTGTTGTGTACATTTTAGTTTGCAGCCAGGAAGCTTGGTACTGGTGTTCCACATATTCCAGTCTCTTCTCCTCAGTAACATGCTAAAAATCCAGAATATACTCCTAAGTATAAGAAGAAAGCTGATTTTATATCTAGCCTGCTGTGAGAATGAGTTCACAGCATCATAGTACACCACTTGTAATAGCTCAGCACAGGTATCAGTGTGAGCTCAGAATGGAACAACTAATTAAATCTACATTCCTGATGAGGGAATCAGGGAAGGCAACAAAGTACAGTGGCAAGACAATAACAACAGAAGGGAGAGGAAGGTCTTCAGCTCATAGGCCTTCCAACACAGCAAGCCTGGGCATTTTTTCCTGAAAATCCAATAGAAATAACATCAATAACACTTAGGAATAAAATGCAAAATAATAGTTAAGAATAAAATGAGGGCCACATAATCTTTCCCTATCTGTGAGACACTTAGGCTCCACCAGCTGTGCTGGCTGGCTTCCTACATCTGGGCTCCAAAATGGGTAACAAGAAAACTCTGAGAGTACTATTTTAAGAACTCTGGCACCAAGCAGAGTGGAGAAAGGGAAAAAAAAATGGCAAAAGAAAAAAAAAAATCCCAACTCTCCACTTCTTTACTGAAATCATTCTGTTGAAAGCTTTTCTGTTTGGCTGCCACAGCTCACCAAGCAGCCTAATGTGCCAGCTATTAGTACCCAGCAGAGAGCATGTTTGCAGCTATTCAGCAAAACTATCACATGTCCTTACCGAAGGAAAGAGGGATCAGCTGCCGAATACTGGAGCTGATGAAGAGCAGAGCTATTAAAGCAAGCAATAAAAAAACCCACAACCCAGAATGCAGACTGATTCTTCTTATTATTTTTTTCACCTAATGGATGACATTTATAACTGGAAAGTATGAGTCAGTATGCTGTGCCAGCATGGGGTCTTTATGATGTTTTCATCTTGCTTGTTCTTCCTCCTTGGCTAGGACCATTCTGTCTTGTTGATTTGTAAGTTTTAGGTTCCTTGCAGTACTTTGGACATGGGCATTCACTTGTGTTTGTGTGTGCATGTAAGAAGTGACCATAGGTCACTGAACTGGAAGTAAAGAGCTAAACTTCTCAATTCAGAAATTTTTTAGGGAGTAGTGAGACTACTTTACAGTGCTGGGACCTCTTAGATAAATTATTGCTGCCAAAGTGTCACCGCTGCCAAATGTGGCGGTGACGTGAGCGTGGGAGGCAAACACCCACTTGCTAGCAAGGACAAAATGGACACAGCTCCCTCTCCGCAACCACTAATCTAAGCCAAAATGCTTTAAAAACAGAGTACTGTTTGTCCTTTGGTAGAACATGAGCAAATAGAATGCATTTGACACAGAGTTCCTCTGTAATATCACATCTCTAGCATGTAACCAAGAAACAAAATTATACTACTTATTGCGATGATATTAGAGTCTGGTTACCTCAGAAACAACACACTCAATTTTAGATTCTGACTCCAGAAAGTTCTCTTTAGAGAAGAGATCAGGCCTGAAGCATTTCCCAGGGCGAATTAACCAAGGAATGCTTGGTATTGGCAAGTCCTTTTCTGACACAGAACCAGCATTCTCCTACTCTGCAAGTCCCTGACTCCAAATTCACGTTTTGACAAGCAAACTCTTGCTAGGAGAGCAATTTCCAAGACCCGTGCAAGGCAATGTCACCTGGTCATGGTTGTCTGGGCTGGTGCAGCAGCAGGGTCACCCCACAGCTTCCTGAGAGTGCAGGGAGGTGTGAGGGGCCGCAGAGCCTTTGCCTTCCTTGTCCCACAGCTGATATGGGTCATGCTCAGCGCAGCTGAAAATTGAGCCCTCAGGCAGGGAGCTATAATGAATTCACTAGATTAGGCAATGAAAGCCAGTGTGAACAAAACAACCAGCTGGCTCAAGAATATTTCGCACTAGCATAAAAATGCTGTGGTAGGGGAGGAAACGAGCTTCAGTACGTCTCCTTTCATCTCTCTGAAAATCATGCCCATCTTTTCTTAAATATATATTTTTATATCCTCCATATACCTGTGAAAGTGAAAAGAAATAAAGGTATTTTCATCCTCAGTGTAGTGTGACAGTCATTGAAAATAGTAAACTCATGTAAGAATATGATGCACCTTGATAAAAAATTGTTTGTGAGGGAATTTTATCTGAAGCTCTGGAACTTTTTTTTCTTTCATAACAAGTATTGAAATCTACATCATTCAGGTTTTTGTAGCTCTTTTTTAATTCTGGAAAACTAAAAGTTTTAGAAGTATTTATAAGCATTATTTCTGAAAAATCTAAAGTACTAAAATTATACATATAGGGTAGTATAGCTCCAGAATCAGAAACTGAAAAGGTTCTCTACCTTTGTTGCTGGAAGTGGAACAATTATCTGAGCATAGACTAGAACAACAGATGAGACTTGACTCCAGTTTATATCTTTGCTTTTGTCCTCTGACTAGGGTTGTTTTGAAACCCTGTGTTTCCAAACATTGTTGTTTTTCCTTTATCCAAGAGGTGACTTTTCAAATGCGAGCCAATCCACCCACACTCTTCCTGTGATTATTCTCAAGAAATAAGAAGAAAATTCCACACAAAGTCCATACCCAATAGCATTGCAAGGCTAGTTTCTCTTGATTAATAATTTTCTTTCCTTTCTCATTCACAAATGTGTGTTCCCATGATGTGTTTTTGAAAAATGTGTTATTCTACTGGAGGAATCTCTCCTATGGATGCCACTCTTACCAGAAAAAACAGATGTCAGTAAAAAACAGCCTCACATTTGGTATTTGAAGGAGTGAAAGGCAACACTTAGGAATTCCTGCATGGCATTGCCCTTACAATCTCCTAAGGAAATCCACCGTAAAATACAGAATGTGCTGAGAACAGACTGGGCCACCTAAATATGGATTGCTTTTGGCTTCAACTATTCAGAAATCCCCAGAACAGGTGCCAAATTAAGTTACCCTACTAGCTGCTTTCCATGGCTGAAGGTCAGTAATAGTTAACATGGGAAGGAATTTGGATAGCACATCTCACAATCCAAGAGTGCTGTGACTGCTCAAACATACCAATGCATTCTTACCTCAGAAAACTGCAAGTGCAGAGCAGTTTCACTTTCCCTTGACATGGAAGCAGTTTACAGTTTGTAAGGAAAACACATTAGTCTTTGGTATCAATGTCAATTTATGCCACATTTCCCATCTATTTATAACTCAGGCATTCTAAATTAGGCTATTAGATGCAAATATATTATAATCTGACAGAAGGCAAAATATTCCATAAATCTGATTTAGAAAAGGGAAATATTCATTCATGTATAGCTGACTAATGGTTCTGAAATTTGCAATTTCAGAAACATGATTTTTTCAAAGAACTGCTGACAATCCATGTTAAACTTTGAAGATTAGTGTGTTTAGCCATAATTTTGCTCCCATTTGAATTTTATTTTGTTGTCAGCTTGTTTCTTATTGCATTCTTTGTTTCTTGGAACTTGTATAAATAGAGAATTTTTGTTTCTTGAAAGCCTTTTGATCTCCTTTTCATTTCCCACCTGCAAATGCAACTCTTTCTGGGTGATATCACCCATTAGATGAAGTGAAAAGAATTCTAATAAATAGCTGAATAAGGAGTTATTGACATCAAGAGGAAAATAGCCATCTGGAACTGATGAACTCTCAAAAAGCCTGTTTGCATGCAAGAATCATGAATAAGAATCATTACAATCAGGCAAATATAGAAAATACTCTGCCCAAGGTATTCAATGCAAACTTAATTCCCAGAACTGGAAAACTCATGAAGGTGGTTGTTAATGCAAAGTTAAATATTTAACCTGGTTAGCTAGAGAATACTCACAAGCACTGATACACTAGCAGTGATATATTACAAGGTTTTATTTCAGTAAACAGTGAATTAGCACAGCCCTTGCAATTTCTGTTTCTTCCACATCTTATTAAATTCAGACGGGACGCACTTTTAAGAATCTCTTTCTGTATAGATGATTTTAATTCTCCAGTGAAACACACAGTAAGTGCATGATAAGTCCACATTCCTATTGGTTTGCTATTTTACACTTGTCCTTAGTCCTCAGACTATTAGTTGCTACATCTATGTCCAAACTCTGAGCAAGCATAAGACAGTATAATTGTCTGAATGTGACTGGAGTTACCTTTAAGCCATTCCAGTCAAGAATCTAGTGTTTTTCTGAAACAAGCACAGGTATATACTGCTGTGCTGGTTTTGTTTTTTCTTTTTTTTGTGTAGAGAGGAATATGTGTGCATAAACTAGGGTTATACTCATGTTAAGCACACCTTATTCATATTTACTACATGGACATAGAGTTATGGACTGCAACCACTTCCTTCTTTTAGGAATGAAATTATCTTTGAGGAGACATGACAAGCAGATGTTCCTGGGCTCTCTCTGATCTGTTGCAGTTCTTAACATTCACAGCATAAAATTGAAGACAGGGAGTGTATAGCATGTACCAGTAATCCTAAATTTTGGCTCTTCTTTTGAAGGAACAGAAGAAGGTGTAGAGAGGAGTTTCTGCCACTTTTCATTTTTTCCAGGGAAGACAGAAGCATTATCTATTGCAGTTTTGGTACTCTTGGTTTGCTGTCTAAAAAGATGTGATAGATAATTCTAGAGAATTTTCAGGCTTATGCTGACTAGAGTTTAACTCACAGTTATAGATTATTATCATTATAATGACTTTTTAGGAAAATCTGCTGATCTGCTTTCTTCACTGAATAATAAGATATAAAAAGTTACTGGACTTCAGAGTATGTTGAAAGACCATGACACTTAGAGATTCAGTAATAAGCTCTAACAGAATAACAACAGACATACAGAGTCTTACAGTCACAATAGGTCTATGTCCACAATCACAAAGGTATTTCTGATAGCACTTATACCAGCACTGTTTACTAATTGCCACAGATAAAGTCAGGGCTTTCCATTGTACTTTGAAATCACACAGCTTATCACTTCATAGTAGAGATGGTTCAAATGCATTCTCTGGTTCAAAAGTAGTTCCCCTCTGGAAAAACTTAATAGGTGTTCCTACTTCAAACTTAATTATTTCTAGTTACCTCTAAACCTAGTTATATCTAGATTTTTTTTCATACATGGGTTATATCTGCTCTAAATCCATCAAAGCTACTGGGTTTATACTATTGCAAAAGCAAAAATAAAACAGGCTCTGCATATCCTCTCATTCCCAGGAGCTGCTCTCCCTGTTTGGAATGGCACTTATGGGAAACCCATGAGATCTGCAGAAATTATTAGAGGTTCCACATATTAGTGGCTAGCTTCTTTTTTCTTCTGCCTTCACTCAAGAGTCAGGATTGAATGCACAAGAGATGGATTTTCTTGTTTGGATTCAGTTGTTAATTAATTCTTATCTATAGTACAGAGAGTTCCGCAGCACTTCTAGCTAAAACAAGCTAAAAGTGAGAAAAATGTAGGTGTATCTAGCTAGTTACAAGGTCTTTTAAAGGCAAACTATCCAATTAAGTACTGACATCTATACTATTTATACTTTTGACCCAATGACCAAACACCTGTGACTCGCACAGTACTTTCTAAGCAACCAAAAACTACCACCTGAAATCATGAAGAAGAAGGAACAGAACGAAGAGCCAAGAACCCAAGAATCTCCATCTTGTTCCATACTTATTAGTATATTCTAAAACCCCAAATTCCAAACCCTGCACCATGTGATATTACACACTTCTATTCAAATTGCACACCAGTGATTCTAACTCTATCACTCAAATTGGGAAGCCTTCTCCAAGGCCTCAAGTCAAAAGCAGTGTTCTCCTGGGAGTCAGTGTCAGAAGACACAGAAAGTTCAAAACTCCCAGGCTTCAGGGTTCCAACAGAAATGACCTAACCAGATTTGATTTAGAGCAGATATTTTGAGAATTCAGGTAGACAGTATATGTAAGTGAGGTGACAAAATCTTCTGTTAAGCCATCCCTAGTCTTCTGGTAGACTTAAACACAAAGAGAGATGGAAATCAGAAAATGGTTTTAGAAACTCTGATTCTGAGGGAGATGTGTTTTGCATATGACCCTTTCTAAAATGCCAGCAACAGCGTATTTGCCTTTCTTGATCTTCGAATCAATTCCTTCTGGCTACATAAGACACTAGCAAGTACATTTTGACTCCAAACAAATTATTTCAAAACTGTCACAAGTGACTTTTTACATGGATCATAATTTATGTGACATTTGCCGTTCCTGGCAAAAGCCGGCACAGACATGCCCAAGGAGCCACTATTTTCCTCTGAGAAAGGGGAACCTCAGAATGATCCTTTACCAATGAAGACAAGCAGTTTGTTGCATGGCAGACTTTTACATCATACATTTTATTTAAAATCATATAGGTAATAGGTAGTCATTAAAGGGAACACTGTGACCTCTTTGACTGCAACCGGTGATGTCACATAGCTGCACTGTGCTTCATACTGTCCAGATGACACAGTTCCTCATTTTTCTTCATGCTGGATTGAGATCATTGCTTGGATGAGAGGCAATTACCTGAAGCATGTCTGAGAGTTGCTGGCAGACTGTCTGAGAGAATGCTGTCTGAGTCTAAAGGGGTAATTTCCTTCCCTTTAGCCAAATTTGTGGACTGAGAGAACCTTTTAGGATCTTTAGGTGCATCTTGATGCATTGGCAACAACAGTAGCGAGGGAATTGTTCTGTTTTATTTTCTTATTTACAAGCATATGTCCAAATGAAGATTTTCCAGTGTTTTGTCTATCCAGAACAAGCAATTATACACTCCAGGTTTTAAAAGCACTGCAAATCTTATCAGGAGCAAAATACACTTGGTTTTCTACTCCAGGTCTTTTGTGCATTGCTGGTTAATAGCTATCCTCACTCCCACAACCATTTCCATTCTGGACATACACTAATTATTGGCTTTTTAGGTCATTGTAGCTGAAGAGGACAGTCACTTACAAAGCAACAGNAACCTAGGATTTTATTAAGAGGAAACTTGTCTAGGTTTTGAAGGTTGGAAGGTATTTATTTTAAATTGTGTCATTTTGATTTAATCAATAAAGTGAGGTTTTGTATATGTTTGGGAATGTATACATTCATCCAGAATATTTGGGATAGTTGCATCATATAAATTGATAAGATAATTACATTAATTACATAGCTGTTGCAGATATTAAAAGCAAGAGTTTGCTAGAAAATGCCATATAATTGCTAATACAGAGACTGAGGCA
>VZTT01001272.1:2040-22077 GCA_013400855.1 Buphagus erythrorhynchus
TCCTGATGACCCTTCCAGACATTTATTTATTATACTTTATTTTCCCTCATGAGATAAAATTGTCGTTTTTGGGGACAACAGGGCAGAGAATGTATGGATTTTATTTTTGTTTTNTAATTGTGTTATTCTTACAGAAGTTCCTTGTTTCTGTAATTCTAGATTTGTTATTGCTTTATTTTTTCTATTGAAAGATCTTTCCAAGAATTATACAATGTTCATTCATTAGTCTTCAGTCTCTATCTGGGAAAGTTTTCTGTTGGTGTTGGCTCTACATGAAATTTTCCTCAAGTGTCGTGAGTACCTTCACTGCTCACAGCCCAGTGACTGCCATTTCATTGCAGTGCCTTTTCCTACATACAAAAAGTTATTCAGTCTTTCAACATCTGACAAATGGCACATGCACCTAGGAGAGATCAAGTTTTACCCTGTGAGGTGCTGCTAATGATTCTAAAAAATAGGCTTTCCAAAGCATAGAATCCTGTAAGCCTTTTATATTTTTCAAGGAACAGTTCTTTTTCCTTGGCTTTTTATTTAGAAACTTGCTGATGTGTTTGCTGCACTGTTGAACATAACATTGCTTCTGGGACCATCTTGAGGACAGGTGGTTGTGAAGCTGGTGATGCATCCTTATATCATCCTGAATGATTTTATCTTTCAGGTAATTTTGTTATCTGAGGAATTTTTTCATGGTTTTATATGGGCAATTAAGGCTCTATACAAATTCCAGTGTTGAGATAGCATCCAGTTTAAAGTGTGGATCTAGCATGTTACAGATAAACTGTTCCTTGATCCTTGGCTTGTTTTTTTCAGTTTATTTTCCTCCCACTATGATACAAGTACTTAATCCATGTAGTCAGCAAATAACATAAGACTATAGCAGATAAAGTTCTCTTTCTTTGTAGCTTTAAATGGACTTGGAGAAAACCCACAAAAACCTATCTACGAACAAAATATTGACCAAATGGGTGCTTAAATTTTAGCTTGGGTGGAAAGCATGTTTATGTTTCCTTTCTAGGTTTAGCTCTGACTACCTTTTACAACATAGCAAGATTAAGGTAATTGAATTGGCAACTTCTAAAGGGTTTACTCAGTTATAAATATACAGCAGTAAGATACTTGAACATATACCAACAAAAAACTCCAACTAACCAAAACAAACAAAACCTCTCCTAAATCCTGCAAGTATTTCTTTATTTAGGGCCAAAGAATTTAAAAATATTATTTCCCACAGAAAGGAATATAGCTGAACTCCATGGATTACATATGATTAATATTTCAGCACTGTCAACATCACTGGTCATGACTGAAAGCTGAAAACAAACTATGGCAAAATTAACTGCAAGCTGTTCCAACCTAAAGAGGAGCAATAAGACTAAGATTTTCTTTTCTTGCATATTGTAACTCACTCTAAAATTACACTGAGCTGACACAGAGCAAAGAATAATTGATATAAGAAACAGAGAAAGAAAAGCAGTTGAAAGAACGGTACTTTGTGTGACTTGCTTCCAGAATATTTGGCATTATTTTTTGGTATTAACAAGCAGTAATGTATCTTGAAATGTTGCATACAATGAGAGGTATGTGACTATTAACAACAAATATATCCTTAAATATGTCTTATGATGGGTATATTTATATTTATTGCTGACATTTTTGACAATGCTTTCCACTGAAAATATTAATAAAATGGAATCAACAGTTATCGAACTGTTGTTCTGTTCAGAAGCAGTATTTTGGCAATACATTACAAGATGCTTTAAAAGACAAAATTTCTGTACTTATCGCATTGCTTCTTATTTGGGCTGTCTGTCACAGAGTTATCTTCCAAATTATGTAGTAGTTAAAAATTACTGTCTTAGCAAGTTAGTGTAGCAGCCTTTTAATTTTTTTTCCTTTTTAAAACTCTGTGGAATCATGGGTCAGATAAAGTTTAAGGATTGCTTGAATTGCTACTAGAAATTAAAATGTTCTAACTTTCCAAAGTATGGCTGGCTGTAAGTCCTATATTCTGCTCCCTGATGTCGAGTTTTCCCTGTATTTATACTTCCTAGGTGTAAATAAGCAATATATTAAACTATTATTTTTAATGGACGCTATTATAGCTTTGGAATGTAAGGGAAATTAAGTGTATAATTTCACTGTATGGATAACAGTAGCAAATCATCTGCCTGCCTAAAAAAGCAGTTACAAAGTATTACCAATTTAGGGCAGGTGAAGGAGCTACTTAATGTTACATTGACTTCTGTTGTTTCTAAAAGCCAACAAAATATTTCAAGTTTATAGGGGGTTATTATGAATCACTGTTTGTACTAAAAATTCAAGTCTTTAATTTTGAATTTCTGATACAATTGTTCCACAATCTGCCACTCAGCTTTATTTACTCTGGACCACTCCTAACAGCTACTGACACCATCTTCAATATGATGTAAATTAAACTAACCTCTCAAAGACATATTTCTGAAACTAGTCCCAGGGGAAAAAGAAAAAATCTTATTTCAGATATGCTCGAAATTCCAAAATGTGGCATTTGCTGATAATTTATCCATGGTATATATATTTGTCTATGTATACTGCCAGATTCCTTGTTGAATTGCATTAATTTTGTCCAGATTAAAAAAAAACCAAACAAACAAAAAAAAAAAACAAAAAACAAAAACAAAAACAAAAACAAAAAAAAAAGTAAAACCCCAAACAAAAAAACAACAAAACCAAACAAAACCAGTTTGATGTAGTAATATCAGCCTAAGATATCTAGGAAAAAGTAAGTTATAAGTGGGCCAGCCTAAATCCAGACCACGAGATTAGTGTCCTCTCTGTTTCATTCAAAATCTGCATTGACTATTTGTATTTATACTTATTTGAATCTCTGGTAACTCTACCTGAGCAAAACTGTTCTCAAAACTGGTTAGGAGATACTATCTAAGTGTACCAGCCTTACTGCACTCCAGTAGATCAGTAAAGAAAACCCAAACCCAAGCATTCCAATTTAATGGAACTCTTTGCATAAAGGTGAAGCTTCTGCACAGAACTGAATCTTTGAACAGAGTGGTGTGTTGCTGCCTGTGTGTTGAAGGGCACTCACAAAGTTTTCTCAGGCTGGGTGGGATGAAACCTCCTCCAAATCTGTTCTGCCAAACTCATGCAGCTGACCACTTAGAGTCACAGAATCAACTAGGCTGGAAAAGAACTTTGACATCATCAAGTCCCACTGATGACATGACACCACCTTGTTAACTAGACCATGGCACTAAGTGCCACATCCAGTCTTTCCTTAAACACCTCCAGGGATGGTGACTTGACCACCTTCCTGGGCAGCCCATTCCAATGTCTGATCATCCCTTCTCTGAAGAAATTCCTCCTAATGTCCAGCTTCATCATTTCCTGGCACGACTTAAGACAATGTTCTCTCATATTGTTACTTGATACCTGGGGGAAGAGCCCACCCCCCACCTGGCTAGAGCCTCCTGTCAGGGAGCTGTACAGAGTGATAGGGTCTCCCCTGAGCCTCCTTTTCTCCAGGCTAAGCATCTCATCAGCTGCTCCTCATAAGACTTGTGCTCCAGACCATTCCCCAGGTCCCTTGCCCTTCTCTGGCCTCACTCCAGCACCTGAATGTCCTTCTTGAAGTGAGTGGCCCAGCGCTGGACACAGAACTCAAGGTGTGGCCTCACCAGTGCCAAGTACAGGGGGACAATCCCTGCCCTGCTCCTGCTGGCCACACTATTGCTGATCCAGGCCAGGATGCCTTTGGCCTTCTTGGCCACCTGGGCACATGCTGGCTCATGTTCTGCTGCTGTTGACCAGCACCCTTACACCCATGCACATTGCCTGGTGCTACTGTTCTAAATGGCATGCTAAAGCACCTGAGTGATCATTCCAGAGCCTACAGGAATAGTTCCTATTGACTATTTACTAGTACCTCATCTCTGCTTCAGATATGTAAGCTGAGTTATATCACTTAAATGAAAAATTAATTTATCCTTCAACAATTAGTCAGGCATTTAATAATGTAAACATAAACACAAATCTCTTTCTATTTTTTTTCTGTTTCCCTCTAAAGGCCCTATTTCTGTCATTCATTAAATAACAATAACTGAAAATTAATTTCCTATCAGCATGCATTTGGATGGGAAAATCTTTATTGTCTGGTCCTAAATAAGGTTATTAAGCATCAAATGAAGCTGACTCTCATCCTGCTTTTTGGTGAACAGATGCACAGAACAAGGGAAATAAAGTACATGAATTAGCACATCAGATGTGAATCTATTTTTGTGGCCTAAAACTCCTTAGATAAGTGTTTTATGCAAGTGCCAGGATTTTTGGGGGAGATGGAGAGGATATAGGGGTTTTTCGAGTCTAGATAATTAAACTAATCCAAAAACTTATAATGCCTCTATGATCCTTGCAAAATTTGGAATTATGCAGAGAGGAAATTAACAAATGTGATATCAAATTAATTTTGATATGTAAAGCAAAGCAAATTTCTTAAGTATTGCCTTATTTTTTGGTAAAGTTAATTGCACAAAAGGAAACCCAATCTGTGTAGGGAAATATTTTCAGCACATTCCTATTGATATAAATGAGGTTAGAAGAAGTAGAAGTAGAATATCATTCAATAGCACATGGGCCAGGGTCATACATTTGGGGACTAAGAACAATTTCTACTATAAACTGAGATCTTATAATTTGGGAAGAGAGGGAGACAAAAACCTCAGATTATTAGCTGACTATGAGATACCAGTGCACTGTGTCTGGAAAAAATGCAAATTAGATATCTCAAAGTGCATTAAACATGGGGTTTTTGAGCAGTGATAAGATTTTCATGTTGAGAGACATTGATAAAACATATACAGGACTAATCAGAGGAATAAAGATGAGGTTATAGAGAATGATTTTGTATAAGGTTGCTTAAATTTTTGCTCTCCTGTGGGAAACACAAGAGTGACAAGGAAGAATCTGAAAGTCTTTCCTGAGAGCTTACCTTCACACATCTAAATGGATCTCGCAAGTGTGATCTTGGATGGAATGAGGCTGCAAGCACACTGAATGTCTGCTCCTGTGATTGTCTTTGTTTCTGCCCAAAACTAAGAAGCACAGAAACAGACTAAGATGAATAGTATTCCTGCATAATTTAGATATCATATAGATTTCTTTATTCATGACAGAATTTTATGTGGGAGATATGAAAGAAACAGATATTCTGAAGATTAGCAAGGTCCACTGGAAACAATCACTTCATAATAATTCCTATGACAAAACATGTACACAGACTTATCACTAAAGGACCCAGAAAATTATGAGTACTGATTCCAAAACTGAGACACTATTTTCCAGTTCATATATCATTAAGGGTGCTAATTGTCCTGTGGAGAAAAAAAAATCTGGAAGGTAGAAAAATAAGTACAGAATACAAACAGATAGAAATAGTAGTACAGAAGAGAAGGAATAGAATAAATAATATTTTTCTTCAAACTAGGTAAAACTTTGGGGTAACATAATGTATAGGGAATTTATCTGAAATCAAGAAATCAATTCATTTTCTTTCAGTAAACAAAATTTTAAGCCAAGACTTCCCTGTTTCCAGAGCTCTCAAAAATCTTTAAAAAAGCTACAGTGTATCCATGCAATATTCATATAACAAACTAGGGATATGTGTGGTTAAGATGCTCTGGGATGTGCCCAAATGCAGAAGAAATTCCTTTTTCACTTATATGAAATACAAAACTCATGTGAAAACAGTAGAACATCACTTTCTTATATGAGAGGAAAAATTACAGCTCACCACTTCTGCCCAGAGCTATGAGCATCCCCAGAAGTGTTCAAAGCCACACTGGATGGAGCTCTGAGTAACCTGATCTAGTGAAAGATGTCTCTGCCCACAGCAGGGGGGTTTATCTCTTAGGTCCCTGTCAACACAAGACACTTTATGATTATATGATTGCTTTGAATTTATTGAAAATTGTCTAAAAGTATAAATTAATGTCAAAAGTGGTTTGTTGTTGGGTTTTTTAATCCCATCTTGAAAATATTTCTTCCTTCCATTGGAAAAAAACCCCATAACAATGGAAATGTTTCTAGTTGCGCATATTCTAGACTGAAATGTATTTTTGACATCTTGGTTTTGTTACTAGTACATAAACTTAGAAACTAAAAATGTCAGAAGCTGAGGAGAGGACAGAGCAAATAAAAACAAACTGAGGAATCTATTGTCCCAGACTGAATGTCCAATATGAAACATATTCTGGAAAGAACTACAAAGAGAATACTTAGCTCTTTAGCTATGGAAAAAAAATGCAGCCTTATGGGATATAAATACTGTGCTGAAAAAGTATAATCTGGTTCACATCTAATACTAGAAGCTATAAAGACACAGTGTATTATTATATGAGTTCAAGGAACTGGGGCTACTGAAAGGCCTGTGGTGGGTTTGCCCCAGATGGGATCCAAATGCCCACCAAAGCCACTCTATCCCTCCCCTCCTCGATGGGTCAGAGGACAGAAAATGCAAGAAAAGGCTCCTTGGTTAAGAGGGAGAGATCACTCCCTGTCTTGGTCAACACAGATTGAATGAGGGGAAATTAATTGAATTTATTAGCAACCAAATCACAGTAGGAATACAAAAAATAAAACCGAATCTTGAAAATCACTTCACATGGGTCCCCTGGCAGATTACAGGTCCTGCCCAGCAAACCTGCAGGCTCCTCCAGGGGTCACAGCCTCATTTGGGCATCCACCTGTTCAGGAATGGAGTCCTTCATGGGCTGCAGATGAATATTCTCTTCCCCATTATCCTCCGTGGGTTAGAGGGGGACAATGGCCTCATGATACTCTGTGTCACAGACTGCAGGGGAATCTCAGTCCTCCTGCCTGGACCACCTTACCCTTCTCCTTCACTGATCCTGGTGTCTGATGGGCTGCCACTCTCACATATTCTACTCCTCTCTTCTCTGGCTACAATGGTTTCAATAGCATCTTTCCTCTTAAATACCTTATCCATAGGTGTTACCAGTGTCTCTGATGGGCTTGGCCATTTTGGAGCCAGCTGGCACTGCCTCTGAGAGACACTGGGGAAGTTTCCAACAGCTTGTCACAGAAGGGCCCCTGAAGCCCCACTTGAAGACCTTCCACTACCAAAACCCTGCCATGCAAAACCATATAAGGCCAAACATGAAAAACAGGCTGTGAAAAATGTACTGAGAAGGACATGTTTTCAGCTGGTGTTTCCAGGGAATGCGTTTGCTTGCTGCAAATGCTGAACCAAAAAGATTTAAGATTGTTGGGGAATCTGAGCACAGTATTTGGGAGTATCTCAGGCAGCCCCTGAAGAGGTGAGAAGGCTGAGTAGTCAGTAGGGATGATCAAGAGACTGACTTTCTTCTGGCACTGTCAGTTCAGCTCAATAAAACTTGTAGTCCTTTACAGATGATGGTGTGGACATTGAGAATGGCTTGCCAGGAAGGGTACAAGGCTGCAGTGGAAAAAAGGAGGGCAGACTTGATGCAGAAATAAAGTAAGCAATTATCTGTGGGAACAACAAGCTCTCTAAAAAGGAGTCATGGGTCTGCTGCCTATCTCTCTCCTTTAAGCTGTTCCTAGCATCAATTTATATCCACACAGAATAGATACAAAGCAAGATTACTGTAGAACACAAGTTCAGTTTAGCCCTTGGAGAATTACACACTCTCTGGCTGTGCTACTTCCAGTGTTGTTCACACATTCACAGAACTAAGAAATTTGAGCTATTTTAATTTTTCAAGCAGTGACCCTTTTACCTCTTTTCAGTACTATTCTTGACTTTCTTTCACTTTCTAAATCCTTCTCACTCCTCTAGGGAAGATAATCACAGGAGATTTTAATAAGACAGTGTTTTTCATAGATTCTGCATCTGTGATGAAATTGCTTCCATTTCATTAGTGGGTAATTTTTAAAAGAATGTAGGTTTTGTTCTCTTCATTCAAAGAATAGATATAATTTGTGTGATTAATCTGGATTTTTTTTTCCAACTTTTTTGCCTTGTTTATAGTCTGTCCATCTGACAGATGAGTCAGATCACCACTCTGTCCAGCTGAGTGCTTTTGTTGAGGACTATCAACTCATACACAGCATGAGGGGAATTTAATATTCTTTTTAAAATATGACATTTCAATTAATATTATTCCATTTACTGTTGCCCTAAAATTTTCTGCATTTTTTACTGTCAAGTCCCTACCATTTTTTTTTTGTGCACCTCAAAAATCTTCTGGTCCAAATTTTCATAAATTTATTTCTACAGAATCACATGGCAATCTCAACATACAAACTTATTATTTTCATCCTTCCTCATTTCTCATTAGATAAAAGTGACTGAAAGATGTGATCACACTTGGTTAGCCTCAAGTCACCTCACCTTGTCTTCTTTAGTCACTGTACTTCAAAATGAATATGTTCCTACTGCACATATCTTGACTATGTGACAGTATTATATATTTAAATTTATTTCCTTTATTATTTATTTAATTACATGTTATTTCATCCACAATATCTTCCCTGTTCACCCACTGTGTGGCTGAGGAACTTCACAATTAGAATAGCAGGAAAATAGCAAATAGTGACAGCAACATTTGCAGCCAAGCTACAAATTTTAGTGAATAAAAACAACCTCAGTAAAGTACCTTTCAAAAAGGAGTGGCAACAGGATGACAGATTTTGGGGTGATTAATAGTGTAAAGTGTGTATTAAATTATCCTCAGAAGATTCTTTGAATAATTTAAAATACCTGCTTTTGGCAGATTCCCCAACCATGAAGTTTCCTGATCATTTGGATTCTGTGCTGTCCATGAAAATTTTATACAAGGTTTCAGTCTGAGGGAATACATTTTGATATTTATTATGTTTTTCTTTATGCCCTGGTACTTTCCATGCAGATTATTTTGCACCAGATGGCATGCACTACTAGAGCAAGGTGTTGTATTTATTTTTTTATGAAACAGCAATCATAGCTATCAGTAGTCTTATAGGAAATACTTCTGTTAAATCATTTGAGTTTCTGGGTTTAGGGATCTCTGTTCTTAGAGGCAGCAGGAGTTCTGCTTCTTGAGAGGTGTCTTCTTCATTCTAGTCATGTACAAATAAGATGTATTTGCATTTTATCTAATGGAAATAATTATTGAAATACTTTCACATTAGGACTATTGAGCATACAAAGTCAATGTGTATTCTGCAGTAGTTATCCATTTTTCAGCCTGTGTATGGTACAATGCAATAATTCTGTATTCCATTTTTGTAAATTAACAGAAGTTAGTGATTTGCTATAATACAGTTATCCTCTTTTTTTTTGGTGATAGTTAGCAACTGAATTAAAAGTTATTTAAATTCTATTTAAATCCTAAAAAATAGGTGAAGACACTTTCATTGATATCGACTTAAAGGAATTGGGGAAAGGGCTTAAGCTAAACACAAAAGAGTAATTCTTAACTTTCTGATTCTTTAAGACACTTCAAAAAAACCTCCTTTAATTAAAATGGACATAACATAACACTCTTAAACTTATTCACTACAAGAACTTTTACTTGCATGAGGACAAAAAAAAGGTTTGATTAACTCCATAAATGTAATTTAAAAAAAATGGAACTGTCTGGGCCTCATTCACTGCTTCGTAGTTCTGCTTCTAAGCTGATACCCGAACCACAATACTTAAAAAAACAATTGATCTAATGAATTTTTCTATGCATCCTGAACTGTTGCTTTATTATTATTATTATATGTTTGGATTTAGTCTCAGCAAATTTTTTTTTTTTTAAAGCAAACTAAAAAACTGAAGTTACTGGTAAGCCTTTAAACTGTTTCCTGGAGGGTTTCTGGCAGATAGTATGTTAGAGCTATTATCACTGAAGCATATATTTGAATAGATGAAGTATTAGTGTGTTTGTCATAAATGTGATGGTGACCACCACCCTCTTCAGGTACCTGTCAGTGAAGAAAAAAAAAATTCTGATGCTTCCAGACAATTTCCATAGATGTCCTCAGTATGGGAAGGGCCATGTTTTCCATCACAGAGCAGCAGCAGGAAAACTAAAAAGCAGGAATGACATAAAATAGGCAGAGATTATGCGAGTTAGTAAAGTTTTTCTTTTTATAACAAATATTATTAAAACTGAAGACAACTGAAAAACTAAACAGATTTTAAAATGACCAGCTCCACTTTGGAAATAAAATATAAAGATTCTGGTTTGTTTGCTGCCTGAAACAGATTGTTCTTCCATAATTTAACATTTATTTTCTTTTAAATTTATATCTCTTTGATTTCAATGAGTTTTGAAAATAAAAATAGGAATATCTACAACTAAAAGCTCTTATATTTCAGGATAAAAGATTTCTAAATAATGAGTTAAGATATTAGATAGTAATGGGTGCCTGAATTCTAAGATACATTAAATTTTCTGATGTTTTATATTTAGGTATATTATTTTTTAATCTCTGAATGTGTTTCCATATTTTCAATATCAAATTTCTAAAGCAATCACTCTTGAAGTGACCTCACGTAAGGATTTTGTTGACAAGCCATTTTTTGTTTCACTAGATAAGCAGATGCTTATTAAAAGTTTTGGCTTTTTTTCAATTATTTGGTTTATTCTTTTACAACCTATTTGCCAGATATGCAGTCTTCAAATAAAATTTATTCTGTGAATAACATAATGTGGCCTTCTAACAAATCAAAATTTAAACTCTCTCAGAGTTTTCTGAGTCTTTATGTGGAAAACATCACCTGACAGATAGAAGGGGATTTAGGAGCTGAATTTATAGTGGTGAAATACTACTATGTGAGCAATATCACATAAAGTTCCATTAGGTAAAACTCACCATAAGAATATTAAGCATTTCAGTATGATATAAAGGAGCATTCAAAAATCTTTGGCATATCATCTTTCCCAGAAATATCAAACTAGTTTTTGTCAAATAATGCTGTTGAAAATAGCAGTTGATGCAATTTTGTACTGTTAAAAAGATATTTTTTTATTATTTTATTTTATGGTAAGCTTTTTACTTTTTTTTCAAGTAACGATGCAAAGTTGGTTAATAAGTAGCTTTAGGCATTAACAACACTTTGAGGTTGTCTTAACAAAGCAGTCGAAGAGAAATTTCTTTGGATGACTTCAACCTTTGTATGGTTTCCAAATGACCCAGCTGGGAAGTTAAAATCAGGAGATTATGACCCAAGTCATCCTAGATCCCTGCATACTATTGGTTATGAGGAAGTAGTATTTATTAAGATTTCTGTGAGCCACTTCCACGGCCACTTCCATGGCCTTTTTTAAATTGCACCATATTTCTTTCATTATATGATAAGAATTCCATTTTATGTTCTTGCACCTCCTGGAAGTATGGTAATAAGATATTTGTTTATATTTGCTGTTCCCCATAACAAAAGCCAGATAAATGTAACGGTGAAGGAAGTAATAAATCTACCTGAATTTATGGCTTGGCCCTGTTCAAGTAGCAAAGCTAATACAAAAGATTTCTTCAAGCATAAAAAGGATAAAATGCGATAAAACTAAAATAGCTAAGTGAACCTAGAGGAAAAATGTATCATTGCCTGTTAATTTTAAACATATTTTTCTGTAGAACACTCTCACTGGGGGTTAATACTTACTGTTTTCTTGAAAGCAATTACTCTACCGTGCAGTACATTAAACTGCAGAAAAACCACACCAATAAACAGGAATAATAACAATTCTTTAAAGTGTCCCCAGTGTGCTGTGATGTATCTATTGCTAACTCACATATTAAATCTAAACTGTTCAACAAACACTGTAGAATGTATCTGCAGGGCTTAATCCAGCTTTTCTCATTTAGCATTCTTAACAGTAAAAAATTGGCTGCAACATTGCAGTTTCAACAGCAACTCTCACAAAGTTTATTTAATTTTTCAGGAAACTATTTTAGAAACTAAGTCCTTGTTGAAAAATCAGATACATGACTGAATAATAAAACATCATAAAGTAGAACTGTTGGCCTTTGTCTTGCAAATTATTTTGTATTGCTACTACTGGGTCATTTGAACTAGGCAGTCTTCACATTTCAGTCTTTTCACTCTAGATTACGAAAAATATTAGGCTATTTAAATCTGTTAATAAAGTAAGTGCTTTATCTTTAATAATAACATACTGTAAAAGAAACTTTCTGGAACTCATTATTGTTATTTTGACTATTATAATAGTCATATTTGACTATTATAAATTACTTTATTTCTGTTCACAGTTTAGAGGAAAGATCTCTATTTACTTTGATATCTGAGGAAGAGTGAGAAAATTTCATCTTTGATGATTTTTGATTTCTAAACAATGATGGAAGCATTAACCTTTCAGTGGATATATTAAAAAAAACCCACCGAAACACCTCCAAAAATTCTGAGATCCCTCTAATGATTTCAGTATGGTAAAAGTACATATGAATTTTGTTTACTGCATTGAACTAGGCTTGAAAAACAGCCAATAACCATTCTATAGGTGAAGAAATTTTTCCTAATATCCATTCTAAGCCTTCCCTGGTGCGACTTGAGGCACTTTCCTCTTGTCCTATAGCTTGTTACTTGGGAGAAGAGACTTACCCTTACCTGCCTACCACCTCCTTTCAGGTGGTTGTAAAGAACATTAAGATCTCCCTTCAGGCTGGTTTTCTCCAGGCTTAACAACCCCAACTCCCTCAGCTGCTCTTCATTAAATTTGTGCTCCAGACTCTGCCACATTTATTGCCCTTCTCTGGATAGGCTCCAGTGCCTCAGTGTCTTGAGGGGACAGAATTGAATGTAGTATTTACACATAACCATATTTTTAACCTCATACAATTGGCCTTGGCCCATTGATCCAGCCTGTCCATATCACCCTGTAGTGCCTTCCTACCCTCCAGCAGATCAACATTTCCACCCAACTTAGCTCTTCTGTGAGCTGACTGAAGGTGCATTCAACTCCTAATCTGTACCACAGAGAGATATTAAACAGGGCAGAGCTGAGTGCTGCACGCTGGGGAATAGGGTCTACCTCTCACTGTCCCCAGTGTTGTCCCTTGCCTCCTCCTGGAGTGGAGGAGATCCTTTTCATGGCTCACCCCCACACTGTGCTCACTGCTGCTGGCAGGTCCTGGCAGCACACCCTGCAGCTGTGCCAGTGGTGGTGGCTGCAGAGCTCGGAGATGCTGTGGATTTCTCCATGTGCCATGCCCATGCCCTGTTTGCCTCCCCTGTGGGTGGCACTCCTGGCTGCTGATCCCTAAGGCCTTCTTCTGTGCATGTGGGAGGCTTGGCTGCTGCTGCTGCTGGTTCCAGCCAGGTCTCATCCAGTGTTTCATGTTAGCCTGTGGCTCCTGACAGCTCCCGTGGCTCCTCCTGAGGTTCTCCCCTTCAGCAAACCCTCTGTGTGCACCGTGCTAGAATGCTCTACTGCTGATCATGCCTGCACCAGAGGCACTCGTCTTGGCTACCAAGGTAATAAACACNTTTGTTGTGTTTTGTTTTGTTTTGTTTTGTTTTGTTGTGGTTTTGTTTTTTGTTTGTTTGTTTGTTTGTTTGTTTTTTTGGTTTTTTCTTTTGTTTGGTTATTTTTTCTTTTTGTGTATGTACTTTATAAAAAGCCAGTGATTCAGCAAAAATAAAGAAAATGTTGCATAGCAAAGAATTCATCCATATAATTCTCTTAGGTGACATTACCTCCCTTTGCAATTGTTGTTTTACGTATTCCTACACCGTTACTGCCTATAGCTGTTTAGGTCTTTTCTTTCCATATTGAAAATTTCCACTCCTGAATTATATCAAATATTTGCATGCTTCCATTTTACCTGCAAGGGTAAAAATTGATAATTAATAGATTAAAATGTTAACTAGTTTTTGTTTAAACAATATGTTTTTTGATCCAAATTGTAATACTAAATACTAGTTACTCTGAAAGCTGCATATTTTGGTCAGAAATAATCTGTTCAATAGTAGTTTTCCTCCTAGACTGAAATTGCAAAAGTATCTCATACTATCAAGAAAAAACTATACCCTGTGAAACTCTCTTTCTTAGCTGCATTCTTCAGACAATTCAACTTACCTTCAATCAATCTATTTCCAATTTTTTTCTGTAACTCTTGAACAGCCTCTAGGGATCTCATTAATAAATTCATATTAGGTTATGAAAATTTGCCTGCTTTTTATAAACTTATTAAAGTATGTGATTGTAAAGTCAGAATTGTATGAATAGAATTGTATGTATAGAAAAAATCTGGTTTGAGTTCAAAGCTATATATAGTGTAGGAGAAAACAAAATTTGGTATATATTGTTATAAGTCTTCAACAGCCCTAACCAAGACTGTGAATAACATTATATGATGCATTGTCTCACTTTGCAACTATATTACAACAATAAAATTATAAAAAATAACTTTGCCAATTGATTTCTTTTGCGATTTTAATCTAAAAAATTATCAATGACTAACTGTATTATATAAAATATTCCAATATTCATAATTTCTGAGTTTTCTTCCATTTTTGCTTGCAATTCCCTGCTGCTATTGTACAAGGGTTTATGTCACATCAAATTAAAAGAGCTCGAAAATTGCCCTTTGTGTGACTTTAATTTCTGCTCAGATCTCAAATTAGTTATATTTTATTTACATGCGGCCTGAAGCAAAGCCACTTTCAGTTAGTAAGACTTGATTTATTACAAAGAAAAATGGTTTTAGATTAAGGTTTTATTGTTTAGGTTAACCCTAGGTAGATCCAGGAATCAATTACCAAGCATTACCATTGATATGAAGGAAAAAAAATCCAACCTTTGAGCTATATTATAAGTCATTTTTTTTTCCCCCAAGCAATATTATTTGGAGTTAATTTGCAATTTTTTGTAGCAGTAGACTTGAGGATCTCACAGAATAACACAGGTTACTAAATATGGGTTACATAGTATTTCTAGATTTATCAAGGGGCAATACAGAAGTTTAGTTTGAGTCAGTATTAAATATAACTACTTCTATTTGCACAAAAACTGAGATTTTTGTCAGAATTGCTGTATCCTCACCAAAATTCTCATAGGTTTTGAAAAACAGCTTTCTGTGATGAGGAATAAAGTAGTAATAGCACAATAGCTCAATCTGTGAGGGCAAGATTGGCCTATTATTCACAGAGTGATTTCAAATTGCCAGAAGGGACTGACTGCTGTAAAGCGTCTTTGTGGGAAACATCTTCAGCAAAATTGAATAATAACGTTTCTGTGGGCCTTAAGCATCTTGTGAAGGATGCGTGTTTTCCTGAACTCATTTCATTTTCATAATCATCAAAAGGTGTCTCAATACAGCAAAACCATTCTGTTTTGTACAAATGATCCTGGACACCTCCTGGGAAACATTTCTTTATACAGAATGTACCAAGAGACCCCATTCAAGTAAGGAATCTAAGAATAAAACGTCTGACAATTTCATATTTTGTTCTCATATCTGTTCTGAAAAGCTTGAAAAGTATGAGAAAGAACAATCTGGGCACACGTGGATTTCTGTGATTAGTCATTTTATATATACTTTTCAACTTCTAGTCCTTAATCCTGTTATTTGCACTGCAGGTACTTACTGAGAGTAGCTTTCATTTTAGCTGGAGAGTTCTCCAGGGAAAACTCTGAAAACCTGAAGCTCCATTAGTACCATTTTTTATTTTGTACTACTCAGCCTATGAAGTCGATTGAAAAAAGTGTCTTTTAATGCACACATTTTAAATATGAATCTTTTCATCCCTGGTGTGAACATTCATCCTGTTTCATTTGATAGACTTTTAAAATATTACTCTGAATTTTCAAAATTATTAGGCAACAGTGTTCATAAAATTGAAGAACCTCTGGGCTATCTCAAAGGAAAATGTGAATTAAAATTTATTTAAAATTTCGTGTATGATACACTGCATTAAGTAATCATTATGTTTGTCAGAGGCAAAGAGGAAAAAGAGGATAATATCTTCTAAAAAAATCTCTTAACAGATTTCTGATGTGTTCAGCCATGGTTAGATTTTTGCCACTCCAACTTTAGTGTCTTCTTGCTTCTACCTCCATGAGGTGGTGGAGCATGTAGGAGGGTGTTTTTTGGCTTGTAAATATGTACAAAAAAACATTTTCTAGGCTTATGGAAAGCTGACTTACAGAAAAAAAAGAAAAAAAGTAAAAAAAGGAATGTCCTGTTTCAGGGAGGAGAAGTGAGATAGTGTCTCTTTAGCAGTATTTCTGTGTTGCTGTTACAGAGATTGTTCGTATTGGTTTTGAGGATTTAACATCTTTCGTGTCTGATTTTCCTTGTGAACAACCTGAATTTGGTCTGACAGCAAAACTCATCTGCTCTTTTAGTTAATTAAGAGATGAACCCTTGCCATCTTAGCTACTTAATGTCGGTCTTAGGCACCACAACATACCCGAATAGGGAAGACAAAACTTCAAGTGTGCTGGCTAATCTAGGTGTAAATGTAGGTTTTTTTCTCCCCAGAAAAACAAGACAATAGACTCCAATATTTACAATGATCCCACATGAAAGCATCATTCATTGGATACCACTGTTAGCCTTCAGTACAGTCACAATATTGTCCTAAATTAGAGTGGCTTTCACCCACCCAGTTGAGTTTAGGTTAGACCCAAGATTGTAGATGGATAAGGAATGGGAAATGGTAGTATCTAATAAGTGTGAATTAATTTGTTTCTAACACATGAAAATCCTGAAGATCCTGTAACTCTGGCAGGTGCAAGACTACTCATTCAGTGATTGTGTCTTGCTAGAAGAATGCCTAAATGCCATTAGTAGTGGATTTTCAAAATTATCACCTTTAACTGTGCTCTGTTGCTGCTGTAGCATTTGCAAAACTTGTAGGAGCAGAACAAACACTAGCCACTGTGGTGATATCCTTGGGGCTTCCTGAGAGCTTAAAAATTTATGTTTAAACACTAGCTGTGCTTTGTTCTAAAACAGGAGTGTAAAAATTGAAATGATGCAGTTGTAATGGGGGTTGATGATGCAGCTTCCAAATAAAATCCCTATCCAGTATGTCTACTGCATTTAAACTATTGAGTTTGTGAAGTGAGCAGCATCACTCACAGAGGTAAGCATCCTTGCTGAGCTTCCAGCAGCACACAGGACCCAATTTTGTTCCATGCTACAAAACATATGAACGATATCTTGAGAAAGAAGTCTATCAATTGTAAGGGATTTTTGAAAAATATGAATGAAGATCACGCTCCTATGACTTTTAGAATCACTGCATGTTAAAAAAACTCTGCCTCAGGCATAATAGATACAGTCTAATGTAAGCTGTAAAAACTCTAAACAAAAAAAAAAGACCTGTCAACATTGCCCGAATCCAACACAGACACACATTGATAACATCAGACAAGATGCTTCTCTGCTCTAATTTTGCAACTTTTTTCCTTTGCACTTTCTGCTCTGTTGCGGCAGAAAAACATTACTGAAGTGCCTTCAAAGCCGAACAACTGACACTTTTCACTTTAAAAAAAGAAAAAAGAAAAAAAAAAGTTGTTATTTTACGCTTGTCGATTTCTGCTCAGTTCTTCTGCTGTCTGCAGGTCATCTGCAATGGTAATCCAGAGCACTAACCAGCCAGTGTGAGCAAAAAATGTCAAAAAGAAACAAAGGACATCAGTTTTTGTAGCAGGTAATTATTGTACCCATTGTAGCAGGTAATTAGTGTCTTATTTTCCATGTAAGCCAAACAAAAGGCTAGTGTTCTGAGAAGGAAGCAATTTTTTGAAAGCCATATTTTTGGTCAGTTTTTTGATTAACTTTTCAGCTTCTAAACCCCTGCCTGCTCTTTTGAAGTGCTGTCTTTCCTAGCTCTTGCAGTTAAGAAAATATCTGCAGTTCTGTAAATTTCATTCTGTTTTGCCTTGGAAACAGAGTTTTACAGGGTACTAAGTTAATATGAAATAAATCAAATCAAGAAACTGATGAATTTTATGATCAAGATGAAATTGAAAGAAATTAAGCATTCTGAGGCAATGTTTTCAGCATTCACAGCTCCAGTGTTCTCCAGTCAATTCAATCTTTCTATAACAAACAACCAGTTTTCCAAAATGATAAATCATATTTAAAAACTAAATTATTTGAAGAAATAAATCTAAAGAGACATACATAATAATTGCCTGAGTAGGAGCATTAGATACTATAGATGAACTTATTAGCAATAAATGTGTCCAAGCCTAATAAAAAATAGATGTTGAATTGCATAAAAAAACCAGTTGGTCATAGCATTCATTTATATATTGTATAGTTTTTACAGGACAGCACTAGGGACTCTCTCATGTTGTTGTCTGATGCACCCTTGTATTACTTGTCCTACAAGAAACTTATAATAAACAATCTAAAACATGCCAAACCAAAGATGAACTATGTGCTGGATAACATGAGAGAGACCAAAAATGAGGAAAGCTTCGGTTAAAAGATTATCTTCTGCAGAATTTGTGTGTGATATTGCTGAGTTGAGCAACCCACATGAGTTCATTTCCCCATTTGTAAAAAGGAAATTATGTTTGTCTAGTAAACAGAGAGTTATGAAGTTCAGTCTAACCATCTTTGTCAAGAACCTTGAAATTTTTGTATACCAGATGCTGCATTATTTATTGTATTCCTTCATCTTTTATAAAAAACAAATTTTGAGATGTGAAAGAGTGCAATTTGGATGCTATGATGTGTGTTATTCTGGTTAAATTAATGTTAAATCAGAAGTGTTTGACCAATATTTATTATGCCAGAACTAAAACTACTTGGAAAATTTCTATTGGAACACTTTTCAATAGGAAGTGTCAACAAAATTGATGTTTTAAGTCTGCAGTTTCTAAGCATTTGCTCTTTTTTTTTGGTCAAGAAAATAAAAATTAATTGCAGAGAGGTGGTGAGCTAATAGAGACCAGGAGTACTTTTTTCTGCCAGTGATGCTTTCAGCAATTTCACTTGCCACCAGTAAAACTGGCAGGAATTTTGGGCAGAAAGCAAGCCAAAATATTTCTCTTTATGTTGTTCCAAACCCAAATTTTCCTGGGAATCCCTTTGCTCATAAAGTTGTATTTTTAGTTTTTATACTGAAGTGGGATGACAAGGATTTCCATTATTTTAGAGGGATATTTTTAATTTTCGGTTTCTGTTATACAAAAACCCGTAAGTAATAGATATTTCTGAGCATCCTGCTAGTGCACTATGCATCCATAGTCATTGAGGAGCTTTGATTTAACAGGACAAACCAACTGACACCTCTGTAGCAAAAGGCAGCAGCTCTGAGTAGTGATTTATCAGGAAATCCAAGCACTTTCTATGTGTCTGACATCTTCAGAGTATGAATTTCCATTGCACTAGATCAAAAATGTAAAGTGATTTTAATAATCCCAGTCACATTGCAACACAATCTGCTGTCTGTAATATCTGCTCAATATCCTGGGACTTTGTGAAAGTAAGGGAAAATGTAGGTTAGAATGTGACAGGATGTAACTCAGAGAAAATTCACAGATTCATCTTCTTTCAGCTTACATTAAACTGATGTAATTTTTCTAGGAATTGTTGCTGAGAAAGTTCTATGACATATTATATAATTGTTCTTTACTTTCACAATATTTCTATTTCTAAGACTGGAAGAAGAAGAGGAAAGGTGGCATCCTCTAGTAGGTTCATCCTTGGATTTATGAGACAATTTAAAAATTATTTTAATAAAAGCTAAATCCATAAAAAAACTTGCACTGAAACCTTATGACATGGAATTACATTTGTAGAAAATGCACAGTATTTTATAGAGAAACCAAAAGAATGTTAAATTGCAGAAGGTCATAAAAGAGCTAGTTCATTTTTAAAAATATTGTACCATCAAGGATATAAGTTTTCCCACAGTTGAACTTGTAGCAAGTTATGTTTCTATACTAAAGAATTTTAGTTAAATTTTCCAGCAGGCATACATTCACATTGTGTTTTTCAAACTGCAACACTGAAATCTGTGCTCGTTACGAAATCAGATCTCATCTGGAAAATGCACCTTTGTCATTATAGCTGGGTACTTTGAGG
>VZTT01001272.1:24370-34411 GCA_013400855.1 Buphagus erythrorhynchus
CCCAGTTTCATGTAGCTTGTAAGGTGACTATAGTGAGCCTAATTTTAAATTACAAAATGCATACATATGCAAAAATATCTTGCTCTGCATATGTAGAGGCTAGTAAAAGTATTCTCTCTACAGTAAAACCTCTTTAAACCTCTTTTTCTTTTCCTGGAAAATGTTTTATTAATATGACAAGGAATGAAAAAAAAAAAATCCACTACCTCAAGGTGATTCCTTTGTCTTCCTTTGTTGAAAATCTCCATGCAGGTCAGACAGACCTCCTGCTAGAACCAATATTATTATGGTTTTGAGAGGAAAAACAACATGTACAAGTTGCCAGACCAGATTTATAAACAATTGCAAGTTATCGCTGACAACTTTAGTAGCAAATAACAAGGAACAGGTGCAGACAGTACCTACCAAAATTGGTTAATCTTAGGGCATTCCTGGTCCAGAATTATTTATTTGCTGGCAATTTTTCATTTAGTTCACACATTCATATGGTCATTTCTTTTCCTCTGCATTTCTCTGATCAAATCTCCATTTAAAAAGGCAGGCACTATATTTGGCACCTCTGAATACACACTCAGGGCTTATAGACTTCTCCATTAACTACATCCATCTCTTAAATGCCTAAGAGAATTTATGCACTGTAATTCTCTAACTAGAAAACGTATACTCTTGCAGACATTCAGTATCTATGATATTTGCTGGTGATCTGAATGTGGTCATAACATCTATTAATTTAATATCTTCTTAAGACTGAAGAAGGAAATCTAATTTATTGCATTAATGGCATTCTAAGACACTTTGTGCAATGACACTTTCTGATAAACCTATAAAATATTTAATTAATGTTTTCCTGATAGGTTATCCCATAGAAATTGCAAATATTATGTATTATTATATTAGTCATTATTTCTCCATCTCTTTCTGAATCTACTTTGAACTTCTCAGGTGAAAAGAAAAGAAGTCCACTCACCACTGAGCATGATCTCTTTGATTAAGCAACCACGCGATAACAAAAATATCGTCACATTTTCATTATGTTAGTTAAAACTTCCTTAAGCTCAGGAAGCAGGGGAGCAAAGAGCAAGGGTTTGAGTTTTTTTTCCCATGTATTCATATACCTTAAACATTCAATTGGGAAACATAGTCAATGATTTAATGATGTAGCTGCTTTCCCAGAAAGAGCTCAGACCCTCTCAGTTTAATGGAGGCTCAGCACTGTGTGTGGCCAGCTGTACTGCTTCCAAGGGCTTTGGGACACGTGGATCTTCAGCAAGAAAGTGCAGCGAGGGATAAGCTGGCATCACTTAAAGACTGTCCCTTAAACACCTTGAGGTCCTGGATCTAAGCCTGCTGTGGCAGAGTGTTCCAATACAGGCTCATCCCAATTGGACTCTCTGAGTTGTGTAGCCAGGCCAGCTCCCAGGGAATCAGCCTTTCACACTGATCTTTTGTGCCCATTAGGGCAGAAGGAGTGTAATGGCACTTTCCAGATGGCATTCTGGTGCAGTGCTACGTATCAGCTGAAACCCTGTGCTGGCAAGGCTGGAGTCTTGCTTTAATGAGTCACTTCTTCCAAAGCAGAAACCCAAGTGACTCTGCAGGAGCCAAACTAAGTCTGGCATGACTATTGCTGACATAAAGTTAACAATCCTGCCTCACCAAAACAGGTTTTTTGCAGACACACAGAGAGCAGGAGCTCTCCATATAGCTCTTTCCACTAGCCACATAAAATTTTCTATTGCTAATGGTATCTGCCCCACAATTAGTGGCCAGCTCTTCCAGTTTGGATTTCTTGGCACACTGCAATTTAGGGGACAAAGGCATGCCAGGAGCCATTTGAACAGTTTAATTCAGTAATGTAATTCCAGTGCATGGCAATGGTACCCATTGCTGCTTAATGTACTACTACAGACACTATGTATTTTCTAGGTTTAGTCCTTATCCCAACTCCATATTTTTCAGGTTAGTGGAAAGATGATGGCAGTCCACATTAGACAATAAATACTATTTCCATATGGTAGTATCTCATTGTGCTATCTTGTTTTTGTATAACTTTTAGCAAATGCTTCCTTTAGGTGAAATATTCTTCGCAGAATTTTGCAGGGATGATGGAATTAGAGAGCTCTAATTGGAAAAAAAAGTGAAGGATCTTCTCTACATCCATTGCTGCTAGAAAATGCCCTTTTTACTGAAGTAGCAGAGATATCATCAGTAGCTATATTAAAATACTTTATCTTTCCAATGTGTTTACAGAAATACTTACAAATAGAATTTAGCAACTTTGCTGGCATGTAAAGTTGCAGGTCTCTTTTTCCTCCCTCTGTAGAGTGGAAGAAATACTGTGATAACACCTTATCTGATGTAATCTGTTGACACAGTCTTTAACTGTTTAAATACACATATATTTTTCTGTTATGCTCATTCAGTATCATAGCAATGGGGAAGTTCTTAGTAGTGCTGGTGTTTCACTGCCAAGCTTCCTCTAATTAAAGAGAAAAAAGAGTGCTTTTCCTATCCAATTGGACAGGTCTTATGCAAATTCTGTCCTCAGCATTCAGTCCATCAGACATGCAAGACTGCAGCAGAATTTCTAAAAGATTTTGTACAATCTTTTGTGCCTCCTTTTTTGATTAACATGTAAAGAATAAAGTAAAGAAGAATTTCTTGAATGTTTAGCAATGAGGAGAGCTTAAAAAACACAACATCCTGCAAAACTTATTTGAAATATACTGGATTTATTGGACTAAATTTGATATAATACACAATGCAAATGTTGTATCCAAGGCAATAAAGGTTTAAAGACGAAAATAAGAACTTTTCTATTAATTCTTCTGTAGTTTATAGGATTAAAGAACATGAATTTATATTAGGTTTATTGAATTACTGTTGCAAATTAAAAATGGCTTCTCTAAAATCCCGCATTTGCAGATCAATGATGAAATAACAAACCATCTGTTTTACCAGAAGTCTTTTTTTCTGTCTCTTGTGTTGATTTCTATGTTCACAGTAAGTTAGAGACTTGGAAGATGTCGACACTTAAAAATTATCAGCAGGAAAAAGCAATAATGCATCTATATTGATTTCCAATGAAAAAGCTGTATGAGTTCCCTCTGAACTTTTTCCAAGAATGTTATGTGGCTGAGATTCGATTCACATCTTTTAATGTATTGTTGTTGATGATGATGATATTGTTGTTTCCTTTGAGTGTATTCATCAGGGTTTATAGTTTGTTTCAGAAATGAGATTCAATTTTAAAAAGCCTAGCCCACAGAAAAACTGTGCAAATGAGTACCAAAAAATTTCTTGCACCTTCTATAGAGAATTAAAATGTTGTGTCGGCATCGTGCACCTAATTCCGGCAGCTTTCATCTGGACTTTTGTTTAAAATAACCCTCCATGTCTCAATGGGTGAATTGTTCTTAAAAGTAGGTATAAATTAACACAACAGTGGCATTTACCATGTACACAGGTACTGATGCAGATTATACATTTATGGAATATTTCAATTCAAAGAAAAACAGTGGAAAGAATTTTCCAAAAAGTAAAAATCACATCATGCCTATGTAAACAGCTTGCATCTGCTCAGTGTGACAGCGCTTACATCCAGAAGTTTTGCTGGATTAGATTTTAATAAAATAATCTTTTTTTTTTCCTTGGCTTTTGCTGCAGCAAATCATGAGAAAATTATCAATAGTATGCAGAAAGATGGGAAGGCAGTTGAGGGATTGCTGTATAATAAACCACCTTCAGCAGATGCTGCTCATCCCAGGGAAACAGTGTATGAACTCGAGGACATGATGGGAGAGATTCTACTATAAGTATGCAAACCCTAAAATCCTTCAGATTATTAAATTCCCAGGCTCAAATCTTAGATTCATGTGTGTAAATAATGCCAGGATTGGTTCAGTCTCCTAAAACATATTAGAACTAAAGAAAAATTTTGCATTTTTATGTGGAAACAGAATATTAATTTTCATTATTGTTGAATAAGAAACATGTTCAGACTTACACTGGGTAGTTAGGGGTGTGAGGGTGGTGGAATTAAATAAAGAAATAAATTCTTCCCTGATGGAAGATTCAGTATGGAAAAGGATCAATCCTTTATATTTAACCTATAAAAAAGATGCAGGTAGAATAGATTATCACTGTAAAAATTTTATAGAAAATATGTCAGTTTCTTACTTTAAGCTGAAAATCTGCTGCAGCAAGGAATTTCTCAGCCTCAAGGAATAACCTTGAGAGGCACCCCTATTCAAGAGGAGGTCATGGCATGCAGGATCTTAGAGAGAAGGGGAGGGGAATCACATCACCACACTGTTCTAATTGCACAGTTGTACTAGAGATTTTCACTTTTCTATATGTTACTAGATATTGACAGAAGCAATTGGGCTAAATTGGCAAAAGCAGAGTATGAGCTGACTCTTAAAACAGTGACATAATTTGAAAACTTGCATTTGATTTGTAAAAACTTTCATAAAATATAAAAGATTTGCCTTATCTTTTGCACTAAAAGGAATTTTGGGGACTTTATATCAAGCATGTAAAAATAAAATACCTTTAAAGAACTACTCAGGATTGAATGAAGCAGATTTTTTATCACTGCCTTGAAAAAAAACTTCAGGAGAGAAAGTTGAGTTTGTCAAAATAAATGAGTATCTTAAGCCCCAAATATGTATTATTCTTCTTATGGAAAAAAAATTTGTGACAAACAATCATCACCCTCTGTTGCCTGTGAAAAAGAAGTGAATATTTGTTTTTGAAGTCAATAATCTGCATTACTCAGTTTTTCTGACTGTCAGGAGATTTCTGACCTTGCTAGCAGTGATCTGATTCAATAGCCATTTTTTTAGGTTTCAGCCATGAATGGATAGCAGTCACACAGGGAGAGAAAGTATGGTCCCTGGCAGCCATGGAGGAAGCAGAGGCTGTTCAAGGTCTGAGGTTGTGACCTGCTGCTTTTGAGAACAGGTAAATCACAGAGATCCTAAAAGCTTAGATTCGAGGTTTTGGCAGGATTTTGCACACTGCTGTTGGCAAGGGCATTTCTCCTGGTGCTGCCCTTTCATGCAACAAAGCAAGGAGAAAAGAAGGTGGCTGTGTCCTCAGAGATGGATATATTTGGACAAATGCATCTGAAAGACTTTGTATGTGCTTCTGGAAGTAATCCAGTGAAGTCAAAAGGGTATAAAACTCAGTGCCAGCCTTCATCTTTGTGGGTTTACCAGCTTCAGTGGTTTTGGTCTGCTGCCACTGTTCAAGCTGTTCCTTACACTGGTTAGCTAGAGGCAAGGACGGGTCTTAAATGATGTTATTTCTGACCTCTTGTCATTCCAAATCTACCCATGCAATATTTATATAAGGATCAACATTTTTTTCCTCTTTCTGATTTGTTTTGTATTTTCTTAAAATTGAGGAATTTTTGTATTTGGCCTCAACTTGTGGTCAAGCTGATAAGGTGTGTGATGGGAGTCCTATGCTACATGAGAGGGACTCATTTAGGAAAGTGAGAACAATCTTCAAAACTTATATCTTGAAAAAATAGATAGTAGTAAAATGATATCAGAGGGACACATATTAAATACATATTAAAAATAAACATACTTTTATGTCATTTTCTGAACAGGAAAATATTCCTAATTCTGTCTTTTCCTGAAGAAAGAATGTTTATAACTTTAAAGAAAATGTCTGTAATTTTAAAAACCCACTTTCCTTTAAATTTTCCTGGCAGCACAGTGTTTTAAATATTTAATTTTCTTCCTTCCCCAGAAAGTAAGCAGAACATTTTCAAAAATGTATTTTTTCCTAGCAAAAACAGAATAATTTGGTGTCTGTATGTCTATATTTGTATGTAAATGCAGGTTTATTCTTAAAAAAAGATATTGTCTGCCTGCTAATTTCCCAGGCTTCATCACAGCAGCCCAGGTGTTCATATCTGTAAACCAGTTTGAAGATTGGAGTTGGTGTGTTCTGAATCTCTGGCACCTTTTGAAAAATTGATAGCATGTTGCTGGTAAAATAAAATGCCTTTCCTGTCACTCTACTTGTACATGTCTGTCTATAATCTTAATTAAAGAAGGAAGATACCTGTGATTATTTTTCCTGGTAACAATATTATTATTAACATTTTCTGAATCCATATTCTCCATTTTGCTTTATACTGTCAGCTCATTTGATCTGTATTACACCAATCTGGCATAAAAATAATCAAAGTGTAGAGTTTAAGTTTAATCTCTTTTTGTGTTCAGAAGGCCCTACATTTTCATTCTCATCTCTCAGAAAGGATCTTCACTCAATCTGTGGTAAGAAATTTTAATTAAAATATTTACATTACAGTTTTTAAAGATAGCTTATTTTGATTCAATTTTAGAAAAACATTACGTCCTACTTTTTATCCCTGAGGGGAGGAAAAAAAATTACATTTTTATCAATTTATTTTTATTCCTAAGTGTTACTGTAGAAGTGTCAAAACAATTAGGTCAAGTGGTGGTAATAAGCCCAACAGAAATAAATAACTCATCTTGTGACTTGCCCTAAGATTATTCAACTGCAGTTTGCAGCTTAAATTTTGTTAAATTTATGACAGCTAGTTTAATACATTGAGGACAAGAATAGACAACATTTTATGTAATACATTTTTTTGAGATTTCTGTCTTTGCTTAAGAAGATATCAAATCATTAGCCTCCTGCTTTTTCCTAAAAGAGCTGAGGAGGAAATCTGTCTAACCTCAGCAGATCTGAAAATGAAACAGAAAAAAAGATGTTGGAATGACTACAAGTTTGAAATTACCCTGGCCATGGGGAAATTTTATTAATCAGATAGGGTATCAGCTAGTATAAATCATACAGCTTTATTGGCATGTATGTTTTTTACAAGATAATTCTTCATATTTGCACCATTTACTATTAACAATCTGATTCAGAATGTCTTTTTAATAATACATGTAGACATAGAAACATCCATTCTACAAACACACATATGTGTGTTTGGCTCATATTTTTACTTTAAATGGCATAAAATTCAGGGATCATAAATCACGGTAATGAAGACTATAGTTATACCACCACATTTTTGAAAGGTACCAATATTAGAGATATAAAGACATCCATCTCTAATTTCAAACTGTGTTCAAATATGAAATAGATACCAGGAATGTCATCTTCTCTGTGGAAGCAATCCTGAAACTCCCTGTCAAATTGGATAAAGAAAAGACAAACATAGGCAAGTTCTGGCTTTGAACATGAAAGCTCGATCTTGATATTTGAGAATCAGAAAGAAAGGACAGACAATTTTTATTCTTAGGGTCTCAGAACTACACTTTGCAGAGGTTTTGTCCATGTCTGGCTTGAGGTGTATGATAATATAAGTCCTATGCCAAACCATTAGCATCAACTTGAATTTCTTTCTTTTAGTGCCAACAGGCTTTGGACCAAAATGCACCAGAGTCAGCACTGCAGATTCTCCACATCATTTTTCTTCACCTCTTGTTGGAAGCTGCTGCAGGTACCCTAAGACATTGTCACTGGGATCTACACTCAGAATACTCTATAGAAGACTACTTTTCCCCCACTCTGTTTTTACAGAATCACAGAATATGCAGAGTTGGAATTGAGCCACAAGGATCATCAAGTCCAAATCCCATGCACAGCACCATCCCTAAGGGTCACACCATGTGCCTGAAAGCACAGTCCAAACACTTCTTGAATTCTGTCAGGTTTGGTGCTGTGACCACTTCCCTGGGTAGGCTGTTCCAGTGCCCAAACACCCTCTGGGTGAAAAATCTTTTCCTACCATCCAACCTAAACCTGCCCTGACCAACTTCAGGCTGTTCCCTTTGGTTTTGTCACTGGTCACCACAGAGAAGACATCAGTGATTCCCTTCCACTTCCCTTCACAAGGAAGTCGTAGACAGCAATGAGGGCTCTCCTCAGCTTCCTTTTCTCCACGTTGAACAGACCAAGTGACCTCAGCTGCTCCTCATAGAGCTTTGCTCAAGGCCTTTCACCAACCATCCTCATGGCTCTCCTCTGGAAACTCTCTAGTAGTTTAAGACCTTTCTTATACTGTGGCACCCAAAACCACACACAGGACTCGAGGTGAGGCTGCCCCAGTGCAGAGCAGAGCAGAGCAGGACAATCCCTCCCTTTCCCAGCTGGCCATGCTGTGACTCATGCACCCCAGGACAGGGCTGGCCCTCCTGGCTGCCAGGGCACTGCTGACTGAAGGTCAGCTTTCCATCTACCAGCACCCCCAGGTCCCTTTCCATGGCTCTGCTTTCCAGCATCTCACTCCCCAGTCAGTCCACACATCCAGGGTTTCCCCATCCCAGGTGAAACAACAAGCACTTTTCTCTTGTTGAACTTCATATCGTTGGTCATTTCCCATCTCCCTGATTTGTCAAAGCCTCTCTGCAGGCCCTCCCTGCCTTCCAGGGTGTCAACAGTTCCTCCCACTTATTTATTGTCTGAAAACTCGCTTAGTATCCCTTCCAGTCCTGCATTTCAAGTCATTTCTGAAGATGTTGAAGAAGACAAGGTTGGGAATGAGCTCTGTGGACCCCCACTAATGGCAGGACCCCAGTCCAATGTCACTCCTTTCATTATACCTCTTTATGCCTGAGCTGTGAGCCAGTTGCTAACCCATCACACGATGTCTTTATTGAGCTGTGTGCTGGATATTTTTTCCAGAAGGATACTGTGAGATACACTATCAAAAGTTTTACTGAAATTCAAAAAGATGACATCAACCAACTTCCCTTAATCAACTAGGTGGGTTATGTTATCATAAAAGGAAATGAGGAAATTAGTTCTTGTATCCTTGTATACTTATTCAGTATTTGTATATTCTTCTGAGACATTTCATTCTGGATGATGTATGAATATGAGCAATTTCACTATTTAGTAAAACCATTACATACATTTTGGTAAATATAATGCATAATGAGCCTCTCTGTTAGCAAGTTTTATCATCATTCTTTGCCGTGAACTTTTTGTTATTCAACAGAATTTTGGGTGGTGAAAAGGGCTAAAAGAGGGAAAGGAAGAAATGAAACAGAAATAGAAAATTTAATTAAAAGTGGCATCTTAAGTACCAAAACCTGTCTGAAATTTATAAGCATCTTTGCATAACACCTTGACCCTGCAATAATTAAGCAAGTGTCTGGTATACATGCATGCTCTGCCCATGATTCGTTAGAAATGCTCACATGGGTGAGCATTGACATGGAATTAACTGTTCTCAAGATTGTGGCATAAATCCAGCCAATTACTGGCAATTGATCTGCATCCACATTTTTCTTGCTGATGGTAGTAGTGGTATTTAACTGATGGTAGGATGGGAGGACATGTGCGTGTGGCACTGGGCATAGAAGATGTAGAAAGGTGAAATATTTAAATGGTCATTAAGCCAGCTAGAAGGCTAGATCTGATTTGTTTTCCATCATCCCTTTCTGCAACGAGATTATACAAATATTTTAGACAGAAATCAACAAGTAAAAAGCAAAAAGTAAATAATATAAAGTAACAGGATGACATTGTTAGAAGCTTCAGAAATGTCCCATGAGCCTCCTATTTTAATTCTAACAGTAAATAAATATTGAGGTTTGGGAAGAGTTTTCTTTACATTAAAAAAAATGTACTACTCTTCTAAGAAAATATAAGCTGATTTGCAAATCATAACAGCCCAGCTACTATGACATGAAATAAAACCGTATGAAAAATTTCTTTTTCTGGTTATGTCTCAGAGGTTTCAGATGTATGACCTCTTCTAGTGTTTTTGCTCCCTACAACAAGCATTTTACTCTTTCTTGCAATCTCTTCATGGCTGTTATTTCATGAAATGATTAGTTCAAATTGCAAAAATATATCAGAGTAATAAGACTTTCACTGTTGGAGTTCATATCCTCTGCTCTTGAGACCTACAAGTCTGATCTGACTTTAGTCAAAACTAAAGAGAAAGTCACTTTCCCCACTTTTTTACAGTCTGTTTCCTACTCACACATAAATCAGAATCCTTAAGATTCTTTTTATCTTGATAAAAGTAGAAAA
>VZTT01001273.1:2528-15616 GCA_013400855.1 Buphagus erythrorhynchus
AACACCATTTTATTTTTCAATTATATTTCTTCTGTAAGATCTCTTGCTTGCTAAAGCTTTTGAAAATGTGGAACAGTACCTATATAGTAGGGCTTATAAAAAAAGGCTCCATTAATCATAATCATAAATTGTGATCAAGTCCACTACAGGTATAATTCCTCTCTCCCAAAATATGATAAAAGATAGGATCAATCATCTAATATGGTAGTCACTGCAGTACTTTTCTTTTAGACACATCCTGGATATACTGGATATGCTGAGTATCACAAAAAATATTTGAGAGNAAGGTTGTATTTAAAGGAAGCTCAAATGTCATGAGGGCCATAAATCAAAATCAAGGTTTTCTGAAAAGCTTCTGTCTCTGTAAGACATGAAATCAAAGTCCAAGATTCACTGTAGATATTTTAAACTGTGGCTAAAGCTCAGGAATTTTGTAGTCCTCATTAAATTCTAATTTTATATCCATGATGGGCAAGAGTCATACAAAGGCACCCAGATTTCTGCCTGATTGGACAGTCTAGAAGATGAACATGGTTGTAAAAGTATTTAATCTGTGCTGTATAAATTTGCTATTAAAACTGTGAATCCTTTTAAAATAAAACCCAACAGACTAAATAATCCAATTTACATCTCCACTGAACTCCATCATTAGGGTATTCTGTCATCTTGTTAAATTCTGCATCAGCAGTTTTGCTGGCCCCAAGACCTTTGAGCTTCCTTTAAATACAAACTTAACAATTTGCATTGGTGACTTGGAGAATAAAGTAAAAAATTANCTATTTATAATAGACATTAGGTATCTATTGGCATCTATCAGTAGGTACCTACCTGTGTAGGCTCCTGCCTTGTTAAATAATTCCAATTTAATTTCTGATTTCAAAGCTAAGCTCTTTTATTTCTTTAGGAGGATTGTTACCTCAGTTAAAATTCAAAAATTTCCAATTTTGTGTCTGTGTTCCAACTATTCTAGAGGTAACTTAAAAGAAGCAGCCAAAAAGACCCTCTAAATACTTTTTCTTTTTAAGGATTCAGGCCTTGCAATGTATGAACTTATCAAGATGAATTCCTATCATTTCATACCTGACTCTCTATACAACAGCCTAGACATTGTCAGTAATTTTTTTCTGCTTGGATGATTTATTTTTTGGTACCAAGTGTCATTTTCTCCTCTGTTATTTTATGTCTACGTCACACAAAAACTGTCATACATGCGAGTGAATGGTTAAATCTGCAATCTCTGTACCCTGTTAAATGTGAATTTTATTTATACATATTTGTGCTGATTGACAGAATTCTACAGTAGAACTCCACTGGTAGAACTCTTTGCCACTGGAGATTAAAATGCGATTTTTGTCTTCCTTTTAGTAAAAGGAAGCTAAACATAGATGAGTTCAATGCTGTTTTTTCACACATCTGAGTTATCTAAGGTGTCTGATAACATCTTGACCTGAAGATGTTGAGAAAAAATGTATTATCTTTGCAAATTCAATTAATTTCAAAGAGCTGATAATTAAAAAGGCTGGAGAAAATTGTGTAGCATTATTTTCTTCCGTTAATCAAACAGAAGAGTTGATGGCAGTTTCATAGGGTTCAAACAAAAAAAGTCTCTCATTGAACAAGCTCCTAGGATAAGGTTGATACCACAGAATTCTCTTTCTTACCTCTTGTAAAATACCCAGGCACAGTGAGAAGACATGGGTTGAAATTAAGCATAAAAATAAAGCAATTATTAGATACTTTTGATCTTTTCTTCAGGGTTTGGAGGTTCTTTTTCACAATTAGTATGTACAAACCACCAAATTTGTCAAACAGTATAACAGATGAAAGCCATGCCTTTCTTACATTGCCCTTCTGGAACTGCTCCCTGACAGATGGCCCTGCTGTCAGCATTAAGGCTGATTTTTATTTTTCTTTTCAGGCATGCTGATGAATATTAAGGCCTTCTAAAATGAACGAGGTGTATTTGTACTGATTGTATTAATTGCCTGAAAGTCTTGGTTAAAAATAGAGGATTTTTAAAGAATGGTTGTTTCTCCACATTGGAAGGAGCAGGAGCACCATTCTAGGCATTGTTTCATAGTATTTCATTCAGCCTGTTAGATCTATACATGCTTCAAGCTGCACAATAATTTATTTTGCAACTGGAAAATCATTATAAACTTAAGAAAAAGTGCAGCTTCTGAGTTTCAGCACAAACATAAAGAAAAGGGAGAGGCAGGGGCTGCAATTACCTTCCCAAAACCTTTCACTTTGAATTCTTTGTTTGGTTTTGGGGAGGCTTTTTGATTTTCTTTTTCTTCTTTTCTCTGTGTTATTTAAGCAAACAGTTATGATATATCCAAACAAATTACAAAACAGGCTTCAAGTTAAATTTAACCTCGCTGTATCTGAGAATTTGAGAAGGCAAGCACAGGCAGCCTTCCAAAAGGCCTCAGTCCAGCTCTTCCAGGGTCAGCAGCCAACACAAATCCTCAGGCTCTGACTTTATCAGGAGAGGAAAAGCAGAATTTTCCCTCAAGTAATGTGATTATTTTTATGCTTCCTCCACCAAAAGTGTCAGATGACATCTTTACACACAGAGAAATAGATTTTCTTTCTTAACAGCCCTACAACTGAAATGGGAAAAGCTGACTGTTCTCCCCAGTTTGTAGCTGGGTACCAATGCAGAGGGAAGTTAAAGGATGTGACCAGTGGTGGAATCCCAGCAGAGCCATGGGGATGTGCAGCAGAGTCCAGTCCCCTCTGCTGCAACGAGCCCATCAGCAGGACAGCATCACTGTTTGCAAACCTCCACACTCCTTAAACTGCCCCTGCTGCTGCTCACTCCAGCACAGCCAGCACATCTGTTCCTGCCCCTACCTCACTCTCTCATCCTTATGGGGACCTGTCACCAGACAGGTGACATATGATGATTATAAATGTTAACCCATCAAATTCCATCCAAGAAGCCACATGGGGAAAGACCTTCAAAGTATTGGCTTCTCTTCCAACAGGATTCCCTGACCTGTCCATGTGAAGTGTCCTAGTGTGAGCTTTCCAGAACACTCTTTCCCCACAGAAATCAAAATTTCAAGTATTTAACATTACACTGCCCTTCTGGCTTCAAAACTGGCACTACCTGTCCACTGATTTTTGAGTGGAGTGCAGCTACACTGTTCATATGAAATCAATGCTTCTTAGAGCATCACCCATTGAGGTTTTGTGCCTAAAAACACCTCTTAGAAATTCCTTAACCTGTACCCTGCTCAGTAATTCATCTCCTGGATGACAAATGCATGGGTAACTTTGACACTTTTCTTCTATTTTGACATTTTTTGCTGGTGTTCCACTAGTACTTGTGGAAGTACAGGGAATCTCTCCCAGATCAATAAATCCTGTCAAAATACAGAGGAAAAAACCTCTTAATTTATTCACTGTCCTGAATATACAGAAATAATCCACAGAGATAATGAGATCACCAGGTCAGAAACCTTAAATTGAAAAGGCAGATAAAAAATCTGTCAGCTGGGATCAGAGATATAATTCCTTTTTTTCTCTTCCTTGAGCCATTCTTCAATGCAGACAGGTTTATTCTCAGTCTCTGAGCTCTCATCTGCTGCAGTAAGGCAGTAAATACCTCTTCATGAATGAATCCACTAAAATTTAACTAAATATAAGAAATTATACTCAACAGAGAGGCCAGAACATGTTGTGTTATATGTGTGGTTATAATTGTCCACATAGGATTTTCTCATGGCTGGTGAAAATGAACAATAAAGATTAATGTTGGCACCCTAAAGACATTTTGTTTCATGCATATGTGACTTCTTATAAAGTCTCATTATGCCTTTAACCAGACAGAAGTACAATGAATTATTCTTTTATGCAGCTTCACCTTCCTTTCCCCAGCCTCCCTTTTCTGTGCATGATACAGTCACAGGCAACACTGCAAGGTCAGATAAGATCAAATGAATATACGTAAAAAATACATTAAATATATAACATGAGTTAAATATTTGCTCAAAATCTGTCTGGGCAGGTTGAGGACTCTCTGTAGGCAATTTGCATTAAAATCCTGTGTAGATGAATCTTTCTGAAGCTTCCCAAAATCTTGCTCACCTGTTCCCCAGCATTGTCAGCACAACTACAGGATTGTCCCAAGACATTGACACTCAGTTCATTCTTATTTACAGCCACATCAGCCAGACATCCCCTCCTAACATGGTTCCCACTCAAAAGCAATGTCCTGAGATCCAGAAAAACAGATTTTCAGAAACCACAATGGTTCTTCTGCTTAGGTTTCCCTCAAACTTCACGCACTCTATAAACCACAATTTCTACTCGTGGGATCTGGCTGTATAGAAATTATAGCTCTTAATATTTTTTGAAACTTATTTCCTGCCTGGTTTTCTCTATGAAATTCCAGTTTACCACTCAGTGACATTAGAGAGAGGTCTACAGAGAGACTGTCAGGGTGCCTTGGAGACAGTGAAGTATGATGGACAACATGATGATGGAAATTGCCAAAGCTTTGGGAACACCAGTAACATAAGATTTTCTCTTTAATATAACATATCTGCAAAAGCAATATTAAAGTACTTTAAAAACCTTCTTGCACTGGAAATATGAAACTTGACGTTACATAAAAACTCAGAGGAAATGTCAGTGTCTTTAGACATTACTGGAAACAGGGTTATTCATTAAGTCTAATTACCCACTTCTAGTTCAGGAAAGCTATTTCCTTTGTGGGCTAAGCCCTCTCTCAGATATTTCAGAGGAACTTTCACCTTCATGGGATCCTGTCCCTGAATTACCCTTAACAGCTTTTAACATTTTGGTATTTAATTTTTCTCAAGTTCATGACACTAGAATTTGCATCTACAAAAGGACTTGTTGAGGTTTCCTGGCAGAGGAGAAATTTCAGGGGTGGTGATGAGTATCTCTGTGCTGTTACCAATTCTTACATTTACCTTTGAGATTTTCCTACTGCTGGTCTGCACATCCTTACAGGGACACCTAAAATTAAATGGCCCATCAGGCCATTTCTTCTTAGGACTAAAAGAAACCAAACAGCTCATACACTCAAAAACCCAGTACACGAACTTCATATCTTATTGAATATTCAGGCAAGTGGGCTTCAGGAAGCTCATGGAAGGCAGTGTTGATGAAAACATCAGGGAATTGAGTGACAAGTGGGTAAGTTAGTTTTTAGGAGCTGGAGAGTATCAGGCATCAGTATATCTTAGTTGCAAATTACTGACTGTCAGTATTTGTTTTACAATTGTGATGTTTCAGTTGCTGTTGACAACTGCTTGTTGCTTGAAATTGCAGAGAAGTCTTTACATAAAATACAATATAGCAATTTTTTCAAATTATCCTTTCTTTCTCTTGTAATAAATTTATTCAAAGTTATATAGAGATCACTCTATTTTCATTGACAATATAAAAAGCCCATTTTAGCATTTCCCTGTTTGCCCCTTTTAGCTATTTTTCCTTCTTTTAGGAGGAGTTTAGGATTAGCAGAATAATCCTAACACATAATATTAAACTACAAAATATTTTCCCTTTTGCTTTTCCTGTCATACATTTCCTGAAGAAGCAATGTCTTCTGAACTGGTTGAGGAAATAGATCTCTGTGTAATAAAACACAACACCTGAGCAGCAGGGTCTATTTTTAAATTTACTTCCCTCTTTATGTTTTTTGTCCTATATGCTGCACAGTGTGGGGTGTGAGGAACTCCTCCTCTTCCATTCAACCAGGAGGCTGCAGGTGGAGCACTCCCATGCCCTGACAGATGAAAAGAATTTGGCAGCATAGAAAATCAGCAGTGCCTCGAAATCAAACAGTGGTTATCAAGGAAAATAAGTGGGATTTTTTTTTAGGAACTTTTCCTCTGCCCTGTCTCTGAGCCTTGCCTTGCCTGCAGTCACTGTAGGGGATCAGGCTGCAGAGCAGCTGCTTTTATCATGTTTTAATATCCACCTGAGATATCTGTGATCGTCAGTAAGTTCACTAGCACAGAAATAAAATGAGAATGGGAAGAGTGAGCCCTCTCACCACACAGTGTGGCACCTGGCATAAATGTGATGTAAGGTGGTCATGGCTGTCTCACTCCCAGGTAATTTATAATAGCCCCAAGTTCCAGTATAAAAAGCACATAGCTGCAGGGATACACGTCAGCTTTCCTTACACTGGCTGCCATCCCCTTGGAAACATAATAATTAAGATGTCTGCTGTAACTGCTTCTGTCAGAAATACTGTTAGATTTCAACCCATTTCAAGAAACTCAGAATATAAGGGGGAAATTACAGTATGCTGAACGACAAACCGAGGAAAGTCTTCCTACTGTCTCTATTTGTTCAAATAGAGACTTCCTTTGTCTCTATTTGAACAAATAGAGAGGCAAAATTCCTTGTCAATAATGTGAAATATGTCTTTTCCAGAAAATATATAAATGACCAAAAAAACCCAAAAACATTAGTTTGACAAGGAACAAGGGCAGCTGCAACAGAAGTGAAACGGTTGTTAGTGATGTGAGAGATTTCCATCTGGTTAGATACTGAGTTTTCCAAGTTTTCCAAGTGTGGCGGTGCTGGTGTGAGCCAGCAGCTGCCTCTGCAGGGCTCTGGATGGATGAGGGATGCTGGAGCAGAGCAGCTCAGGAGCTGTGCTCTAACAGCTGGGCACTCAGAGCCTCTCACCTGCCTGAGAACAGCCCTCAGCACATGAAACAAATGCAGTGAGGCAGGGGCACAATACTGAGGGTGCTGCTGGGCTGTCAGAAATAGTTAATTCTCATTTAGCATTAATCGACGAAATAAGACTCAATTAAACAAGTTGCAGCCAGGATTAACAAGTGACATTAATTTGCCAGTTAGGAAAGGATGATTTTTCTGCCCAGTCACACGCTTTTCATGCAAGTTTCCATCTCTGGAGCTATTTAAAGGGAGCTAAGTCTGCTTGTGTTGTGTTCCCAGGCTTTTCTCTGTAAATATTGCCACTGAAAGGCTACTCAGTTATTAAGGCCTATGTTCTAACATACATTAAAGGCCAGGGAAGAGCTCTGACTGCTCAGTGTGGGGGAGAGACCCCTTGGCTGCAAGTGCTCAAGCATCACCTGCTTCTGAAGCTGATCAGAGGAAGCACTGAGCAAGGATCAGGCAGGGATCACAATTCTGTGAGTTTAGGAATTGCTCTGTGCTGTCACTCTGCAGGTTTGGGGGCTGGAGTAGCCAAAGAAACAGTGGCCATGATTAAGTAGTAGACCAGGGAAATAAAATAACAAAAGGTAGACAACAAAAGGTTAAGGAAGGAGGAAGGAGAGGAAAACTTGTCATGTTTTCAGCTGGAACAACCCCAACTCCACATCTTTCCAGGAAGGTGGACACTGAACTCCAGCTAAGGCTAAGGATGCAGAAATAAGTGAAGCAAAAGGATTATTTTTCATGCCTTGCATAGGTGGGCCCAGTTATGTACATCATTATATTGTCTGTTGTTCTTGCAAGAACACAGTGTTGTTAACATGAGTTCACCTGATAATTGTGCTCTTTTTTCCTGCAAAATTGGCATTTTCCAATATATTGTCCCAGGTAATTGTTTCCTAGGATTTCTACCTTGCTCTTATTGTACTGTGCACTTTTGGTGCCTTCCTCTACCTCAGCAAAGTCATCCTGAATCTGAATTGTGTTCTCCACTGTGTTTGAAGCATCACAAGTCCCATGTCACCTACAAATTCCAAATTCCATATTCTCCTACCCAAGTCACTCATGGGAATTTTAAGCCATCATGAAATCTGTTGAATCTCATTTTGGGCATCCTTCCATTTTGACAGCAAACCTCAATTATTATCTCCTTCTGGAATTCTAAACAGATTTACACAGAGCTTACATTTTTCCTGTTTTATTTATGTTTCCCTATGTTGTGGATAAGAATGTCATCTGAGAAATTGCCAAAAACTTTATCAGGTTTCTGACATCTATTTCCTCTCCCTTTTCCAATGAGTTATGATTCTGTCTTGGAATGAAATTAAGTAAGTCTCAAGTGACTTTTTTCTTGATAAATGAACATGGGTTCTTATCTTCTCCTTGTCTTCTGGATGCAAACAAATATTTTGTTGAACCATGAATTTCAGCACATTACCAGGAGAGATAGGTCAATCCAGTTAACCTTTATGCTTTAACTCATTCTTCTTCTCCCTTGTGAAAAATAGCTGCTTTTTTTCTTGTCTTTCACTTTTTTTAGTGCAAGAATTGCCTGTGCAACTGTAAACTGTCTGTATTTTTTAAATAAGTATTTCAGTGGATATGTTAAATTGCCAGTACTTCATTTGCATTCAGTGCCCCAAACAATGTTTCTATGAAGAAATATTTATTTTCATTTGTCATTTATAATGACAATTATAAATGCCATTTACTGTCATTTATAATGAAAATTATAGGTCTGGGTGATGCTAAAAGTAGCATAAAATTCTCTAAAATAATTGTAAAAACTTCATCTTAAAGATATTGATTTTACTTTTGCAAGCATGGTGAATCACTGGTTATCAAAGTTTGGTTTTTATTTTATCATGAGTTTTTCTCTGTTAAAGATTCACAAGATCAGTAATTTTCTGTATTAATGATCCAAATTCCCCCCCTGCCCCCACATCAGAAGAAAACCTTGCAGAAAAGAGTGATTTGCATTCACAGACTGCTGAAAATTTTTCTGGCTTTAAAACCTGAATCTTGACCCTGAAGTTTGGATCAGGGTTGTAGAAACCTATGGAATTACAACTGGAGACACACACACACACACAAGTCCTTAGCAGAAATAATCTGAAATGGTTCTAAGGATTGGAGACCTTTAAATGAGATGATGATGAAAACTTCCTTCTGTAATCTGGGTTGCAAAGAGCTCTCCCTCTTGCAAGGCAGAAGAAGAGAGAATTTCATTAAGTAGATACCAAATTGTATCAGATTAATACAATATTATTTACCTTCTCCAGTCATGGATCTCCATAATTAAAACATCCGTTTGAACGAGCTGATGCGTTCAGTTTATTTTTGTCCTCAATCACTCCATCCACAATTTTTTTTTATTTAACCTTCTGTACTCCCATCTGCCTTTATATGATTATTCCAACTAAAAATTTCAATTCCCTAAGCTGTCCATAAATAAATGTGTTGGCTACATTATACAGCTGCCAAAAGATACTGAACTACAGAGATTAACCTTGTAGATGCACTAATTCCATCTCCAATTATCTTTCAATTAATTTGTTCAGTTTTAACTACTGAAAGGATTTCCCCAAACTTTACAATTTAAAACTAAATATGCACTAAATTGCATTTATCTATAGCTTGATTTCAACCATATAGTCTGGCACGCTTTTCTTGCAGTTCTCAAGGTTGCTCAGTTTGTTGGTGATTTGACCTTGTCACTTGAAGTTCACGTCCAAAATTGGAGTAATTCCCACAGTATCCTGCATTTTTTCCCCTATGAATCGTCCTGGCTACTTCAGAGATTCCCAGTCCTCTGAATAATGAATGCATAATTTAAGATTCAATTTCTTAATCTGTTGCATTCATTCATTTTGCAGTGACTTTGATGAGAAATGAAGGCACTAACCATCTTGCAGAAATTAAAGTATCAGATGTGATTTTTTTTTTTTTAAGACTGGTTCTCAGAAAAAAAAACAAAAAAAAAATTAGATAGAATTCAAAGGAGTAATTGAAAGTGAAAGCCATGGGCATACAGACATTAATTAAGCCTCCTTTCTTCCTAACCCCAGCAGATGAAGCCTGTAGTTGCAGTTTAATGGATAAATTTCACTTTCACCACCTCAATAGTACAACACTGTTGTGTGCAAGGACAACATCAGCCATGTAAACAATTTGCCACTCATTTCCACTCCTGAGGAAATGAATATATTGCAAAAATATATCTGTTAAGCATCCTATATATATCTCTTAGAATCCTCCAGATTTATTTGAAACAACCACCTGTATAATATCTTCAACTACAGAGGCACTTCTTTGTTCTGCTGTCTTGATGATTAAAGTAATCTTAATAGAAAGCATAGGAATTTTAATATGTCATTAATAATTAATATTTCAAGGATAAAATCTCTTAGAAGTTCTTGTTTTAATTCTGTTCTTTGGAGTTTCACAGAAAATCTAAAAAAAGACAATTTAGGGTAGTTAATATGCATAAATGCTGGAGGTGAGACTCAGTGGAATCCAACCTTTTTGAATTCTTTAATTAAAACACTGTCTGTTTACTAACAAGTTTATTTTATTCCCTACCTTTGTCTATACAGGCCTGAGTTTAGGTAAGAGAAGTTTGAGAGAGCAAAGGAATTGTGATGGAAAAAAACAGATAAGCAACATAAATTTGAAACAGAAAGGAGTGGTTGATTTTAACCCATGAAATACTTGTAAGTGCTAAGAGCTGAAGGAAGGACTGGTCTCTGCTGGGAGACAACGCAAAGAAAAACAGTTTTTAGGGTACCCAAACAATTCTTATCATCAAGAGATTTCGTAGTTGGTGTTGGTTTTGTTAATGTCTCTCATTTATGTGCCCTCATGAGGGCTAGCACGTCTCCAGTGTCCCTTGCTTTGACACACAAATCACATAATCAGCAATGATTGCAGAAACTGAATCAGGTGCTAAGTGTTTTTACACTGGGGCTGCATTTTATTAGTTAGAGGAGGCTCTCCTGACTGGAGTGCAAATTCCTAGAGAGACAGACAGGCACAAAGTGAACATAGAGCTGAGCACTGTTGCTGGCAATAAAAGTGCTCTGTGGCACAGAAAATTAAAGAGAGCAGCGAGACCCCCTGCACACAGGGTGATGAGCACAAGAACCTGTATTTATCAGTGGTGACTGCCATTAGCTGGGGCTTACAAAGGGTGTCTGGTGTGTTCACCTGCCTCATGAGACTGTGGTGCCTCTTTACACTCTCATTCTGGGTATATTGAGCTTTCACCTATCAAAAAAGCATCTAATTTATTAATCTTTTCCTTCCCCAAAATGTCTCTTTGCCCCACAGACATTACCCAAAGGTAATAGGTGCAGTCCCTTGGCTGGGGGCTTTAGGATAGGCATGCAGGGCTGACCTAGGGAACAAGGGTGCTGCTCACTCAATTCCTGCTGACATTTTGGCTATCCCAGCTCCTGCTGAGCCCTGCTGAGTGCTGGGAGCAGCAGCCTTGGATTGAAGCAGGGCCAGGGGCCAGGAAGAGCTAAAGAGCATTTATGCAGCCATGGTCACCTGCAAATCCCTGTCTCCCATGTTTGCTTATTTTAATCCTTAATGAGCTCAAGAAATAAACTTTATCTCAGAGTACAGCTTGTGCTGCCAATTTGAGAGATCTAAATGGCCTTTGACATGCTGTCAGATTTAAATTCCTTAAGTAGTGATCCTTACAGGAACTGCAAAAAGAAAAAATAAAGGAAACTGAACTGAAAAAAGATTGAATGCAACGGCTCTGAGGTGTATTCTTTCTACAAGCAGCAAATCTTGAGCTTTGTTGGACAAAGCTCTGAGTGGTTTTCTTGTGACAGTGTTTAGAGAGAACAAACATTCATTGTTACACAAGTTTCACCTAATTTACCTAACACACATACCGTGTTTTAAACCAGCCTTCCAAAAAATTAAAAGATTTCCAACATAGTTCTTGGCATTTTTGTCCAAATAAGATCGATTCCTTTCATGACATTTCTTTAAAATATAAGAAAGGCATTTCTTTTACTAATACCCAAGCTCCAGTGACTTTCTCTCATTAAGAAAAATGCTATAATTAGCATTTTTGTACATCTGACAACCCAGAGATCTCGGTAACTGTTTTAAAACCTAACCCTAGGGGAAAAAAAAAAAAAAAAAACAAATTTTATGAACATGTGATTCTTATNGTGATTCTTATTTCCTCACTGGACTTCATCAGTGTTTTTTTCTCTACTATACTTACTATAGTCTTTTTTTTTTTTTGAACATTACAAAAAATGCCCCAGATTTTAAGTGGCTTAATGGATGTTTCTGGTGTGTGGAATAAGGTATTTGAGAGCACAAAGCGTTTGAGCTCACTGTGGCTTTTCCAGACTTTAGGTATTCAAACAATATACTTCTTGTTAAGAAGAAAAGATATATTTGATTAATTTACAACAAATTCCTCCTGAATTTTGCCCACTTTGCAAAAGAAAACATCAGCAACGTGCAAAAATATAAAGGAAATAACAAAGGTTTTGCTGAATTGAGCTTACAATTTCTGCTAGGATGTAAAACATCAAAGCCAGATGCAAATCTGCAAAGAGATTCCTTCCAGGCTCATCATCATTTCCTTGAAAATTCTCAGGTCTGCCCAACTGTTGCAAATCTGCTTTCAAGAGACTCATTGCATGAAATTATCTTTCTTTACCATTTCTCATGGCCTACTGAACTCCATTACCTCACACATCATCAACTCATCTTCTCTCTCTGATACAATTTTACCAATTCTTCAACAATCCTTTCACTAACCTGGAATATGACAACTTGAGAGAATCCACATCTTACTCTCTTTCCTGCAGCTGATCTTTGTTAAATCATAAATTATCTCCTCCCTTTAATAAGACTATGCCTCATATTCTTACCTAAAAAAAGCACCTGGGAAAAACAGAGTGCCATGTCTCAAAAATCTTATCCTGAACTTTAAAAGTGTTTGGGAGAAAACAATCCTTGAGGGGTATTTATTTCCAACATCCATGTTCTCAGTATTAACTACTCCAACAGTAAAATAAACGAGGCACTGTCAACAGGGCACAAGCTATTACATTCAGCAAAAAAAAAATGCAAAATCTGTACTTGTACCTAATCCAAATGTATGCTCAAGGCAGAAAAGACATCAAATTTTGCAGAGACAGAGTTGCACCTCTCTACTTCTCTTAGTGTCTATTTCTCCTAGAAATTAATAGGTTTTATAGATTTCAGACCAAGGAATTGTCTCATATAATTTGCTTTTCAGAAGAAAAATGAAAATATTGAACTTGCTTGAAATTTTGAATTAAATATTTTTTCATAGATATATTTAAAAGCAGGAAGGAAAAGATTTTCTATCAGACTAATGACCCATATGTTTTTATTCACTTAAT
>VZTT01001281.1:9663-31918 GCA_013400855.1 Buphagus erythrorhynchus
ATATAACCTCCCCTGGGAGGTATTGCCCATCCTATTTAAGGCACTTCTGGGGCAGATACCTAGTTCTTAAGCTTGTAAAACCACCCAAAATAGGAATCACTTGCCACAGCCTTCAGTTCTTCCCAGCAGTATGAAAATTTTAAACATGCCACAAAAAATGTGGCAGAAGTTGAACTGAAAAGGGAGTGTGGCTGAGCTACTCAACTAACATCCTCTTATGCTGACCTCTAGCCAGTCTTATTCCACTTCATATGCTGCTTTTCATTCTAAATATGAAAAGAATGAAATGGCTGAGTTTGCTTGTTCATGTTATTCTTAAGTGGTCTGAATGTTGTGATTCTTGTTGGATACATAGATTAATGGGTTAAATATCATAATGTGACGTGCATCAGGATTACAAAACCAAGTAAGCTAAAGCCAATGACAAGGCAAAGTCAAACTGAACTGAAACTTCTGATTAGTGGATTCCATGTGAACAGATGTCCCAAGTGAGGTTATATAATATCCTGTTGTAGAGAGAATGTATTTATTGATGGGAAGATGAGGTAAATAGAGTATTAAGTGCTGTATATTTCATGTGAATGAGGCAACAGCTTCATTAATAATGAATAATAATTATGTCATCTCCCTTAGTTGTCCAGTGTGCCTTTGGTTATCAATACTTTTCTTCCTGTTAGACAGAAGAATATTTAAAGTTCCAAGGAATAACATCGCCCTTTACATAATGAGAAGCGCAGCTATTTTAGAAAAGAGTGAAAATGTATTTTTTGTTAAGTCTGACTATTCTGAGCCAATATGTGCAATTAGAACTGTGCATGTAGTATTTCTATATATATATCATTGTGTAACTACATAGACAACAGTATATGCATAACAAGGGCATATTGTTTAAAAATGCAGATGTTATACAAATAAGATGTATTGTTTCAATGCAGTTTAGGAAGAGATGTCCTTTGAAGAAGTGAGTTTTCCATCAGTTACATTTCGTAACTTGAACTCATTAGGAATGAGAGAGTTACCACATAAAAAAAGGCAAGAAAATAAGTATGTGTCATTACAGTCCCCAACAGAAAAGCTCGTACAAGCAATACCTACATGACCATGGTCACTCACAAGGTGTTGGCACCTTCTGAATAGCAGGTACCAAGTTCCAAATAATCCTGGTACTGCTGTCAACATTATTCTAACTCCGTTCTCCCTGGCAACTAAAAGCAGGGGTGAAGAACAGTGGGAGCTGCAAGTTCTCTGATGTAGTCATATTCTGTGTTCAGCAGCATCCTTATGTTGCTTATCTTCATTGCCAAATCCTAGGTGAGTTATCTTCATTTTTCCAGAAATGTTACTTGTCTTTCTCTGGAAGGGTTTTCTTGCTCCATTCAAGGCACCTACTGGCCACAAGCCACTGTTCATCTGTCAGAACAAAACATCACAAGGAAGAAAAGTAACACTTCTGTAGCTTCAACATGAGAGAGGCAGTCAGCAACTTGAGCAGCTGCACCTGCAGCTTTGCTTCTAGTCCATCTCAGTGGTCTGGAAGCACAGCTCTACTTGCAGGAATCATGCAGCTTCACCAGCTTCACTCCCACTCAACACTACCAGTAGGACAGCAGCTTTACTCCATTCCCACTTTGATAGCGAGGTGGAGGTATAAAAATGTCTTTGAATGCAAAGGTCCATATTGCTTTACAGCCATGATTTTTAAGAGGTTCTTTTGGATCACAGATGGACCTCAAAAACTTTTGTAGTGAGAGGTAGAATAAATTTCCCCTAAACTTTCCCCTGAATTTCCCTACAGCAAGTTAACTTTTTTGGTAAAAAATACTTTTTACAGTGTCTGGCTTATAGTTTCTGAATATTTATGTCTGACGTCTCTGCTATACTCTATAGCTAGTGATTAACAGCATCACTGAAAGATTTTTTTCTTGTTTAAATAAATAACAAAGAGCGAAGCCAAAATTATTTTAAGTACATCATAAAATGTTGGGAAGATTGAAAACTTTAAAGTCACTAGTGGGTCATTCCAGTTTTTGCCAGAATCAGAAGGAATATTTCCAGTGACCTCAGTGAGATAATTTTTGTAATGACCTTCACAAAATTCAGCTCAGCAGCATGTACTTATGGGTCCATTATCCAGCTGGCAATGTTCAGAACTAAGTACCTTTCTAATCTTTTGAAAGAAACCTTTTCTTCAAGAAAACTGGAACTGAAAATGTACTGTTCTCTCAAGAACATAGAGAAAATAGAAAGGTTTTTCTATATTAGCAATTAAATAAATGTAAATTAAATTGATAAAAAGTTGAAAGTTAAAGTTCCATCTCTAATCACCCTTCAGTGGTGTCACTGAAATGATGATATAATCTAATATAATTATTAGATTTGGAATTACCTTATTCTGTTAAGTGCTATCTTGATTTAATCAGCTGTTCCTGTAATTACATTATTGCTCTCCCATTAGTATTTTATCATCACTATTGAGAGCTGTATACCTCCACTGTTAACACTTTTTTTATATAACACAGTTGATGTGCAGAGCTCAGGTTGGTTGGAATTTATGACAGCTTAACTGTGAAACCAATGTATTAGCTACAAGAAAACAGGAAGAAAAGATGTACAATCTATTTTCAGACACCATTCAGAATCCATTCAGAAAATATTTGGATATAATTAAATTTTACCTTTTAAAGTTAAGGACCCTGAGCTCTCTTTAAAGGTAATGAAGAAGACAATGAAACCTGAGTAATACCTTGGACAAACCCTGTTCCTGATGTCTATGTTCTCTCTGTTGTTTGGCTGGTTTTTAAACAGATGCACGTGAAATACCCATGTGATTGTGTTGTGTGGCAAAGTGAGCCATCTTAGAACAGCAAACTCTGAACCAAAACCTTTTAGTGCCATTTACATACATGACAGTAAGAGATTTTTTTTGCATAAAAAAAGGGACATTCTCGACCATGTAAGAGTTAAATAAGGAGTATAAAGGTGCAGTGTTTTCACAAGTGCTGGCTTCCTGGTTTACCTTGTTTGTACTTAGTAAGGCAGACTCTAAGATGTATAAAAGCAGTCATATATAACAGGAATGCACACACATTAGGAATCTGGGGGGAAATGGAGTGATAGGGATATATGCTCCCACTAAAAACTTGCATGCATTAGACTATGCATTTGCAAGTTCTGAAACTAGACTTAAAAAAAGAAACCTTTTCTCTCTTTGTTAGAGGAATGTCAGATTTTTCTCTAGGATAACATCAGCTACCACAGACACGTGCTCCAATAAGCAGTGTAATAACTTTATTTTTTTTTTTAATACAGCAATATCTGAAGTTAATTATTTAAATGATAATGAACAATCAGAGATAAGGGAAAGTGATTACCTGAAAGTTGCCATAGAACCAGCAGAGGGAGCTCCAAAATGTCAATTATTTTTTTGTAGAGGGAAACGTCCTTGGAGCCAACTGTTGTGAAAAATACTCGTCGGTCACTGAACACAGTGGCTGTCTGCACTGCTTCTTCCCTGGTCCTGGGAATCACAACAACAAAATGATACCACGTTTCCTTGGATAGGAATACTCTCCTGACATACTAAAAATGTCATTTTGAAGATCTGAGTATCACTCTTTGTTGGAAGAAATAATCATAGTATAATTGTAAGAAGCTCAACTTATCAAAGCATATGCTAAACTCTTTCTTAATATATTGCATGTCATCACTGCCCTTGTTACCTGAAACCATTGCACTTCAGAGTAAGCCATGATGAAGAGACACTTTGACCTTAAATACTCTTTTCCAGACTAAGACATATGATATTTAAACAGGGTGCCCTAGCCTGGGTCACAACATGTTTTCTTATTTTTAGAATTAGTTGCAATACTATGAGTGCACTGAAGGAACCTGAAGCATGGAGTCAGGTATGGAGTGCTTTCTTCATGTGCTGCATCAAAACAAGAGTGGCCAGCAGGTGGAGGGAGGTGACTCTCCCTCCTCTCTTCCACTCTGGCAAGACCCCACCTGCCGTGCTGCATCCAGCTCTGGGGCCCCCAGCTCACGAAGGTTGTGGACCTGTTTGGAGCAGGTCCAGAGGAGACCACAAAGATGATCAGAGGACTGGAGCATCTGTCCTATGAAGACAGGCTGAGAGAGTTCACGTTGTTCAGCCTAGAGAAGAGAGGGCTCTGGGCCAACCTTAGAGCACCTTCCAGTACCTAAAGAGGGGCTGCAAGAGAGCTGGAGAGGGACTTGGTACAAGGGCAGTAGTGACAGGACAAAAGACAATGGCTTCAAACTGAAAGAGGATAGATTTAGATTAGACATTCGGAAAAACTGCTTCACTGTGAGGGTGGTGAGCACAGATTGACCAGAGAAGTTGTGGGTGCCCCTTCCATGGAAGTGGCCAAGTCTAAGCTGGATGGAGCTTTAAGGAACCTGAACTAGTGGAAAAAAATCCCTGCCCATGGCAGGGGAGCTGGAACTAGATGACATTTAAGGTATGTCCCAATCCAAACCATTCTATGGTTCTATAATCAGGCCAAAAAACCTAATATACCTCAGCAGTTCTCCCTGCCATGGACTCACACAGACCTGGACCTCTGGGCATTCCACCTTCCTCAGCTCTGGGCAAGAAACTGTTCCAAGGAGGAACATTACTGAAAATTATTTTACTGTCAAAATCTCAGACTGAAAACCCACATGGTTGTGGAATGAGCTGGTCAGGTGTTCTCTAGATCTCTTTGCTGATGTAGTTATGGACTGCTTCTATCCTTAATTATTTCTTTCAGGAAAGGAACTGGAGAGACAATAAATACCCACTCAGCAGAATGTATTATCACTGAGAGCTTCACAATTTAAATCTCCTTGTCAGCAGTGTCCAAGGCAAGGATGGCTTTAGTGCTTCTCATCCTTTCCTCAATAATATGCTTATGCATTAGCATGGGCCTTAAGCTGATTAACATGAGCTTAATTGGTAGCAATCCAGGTTTGAGCTGAATGCTCTTGAAAACTCTTTCTCCTTGAATATTATGGTGGGAGACTTTTCCTCTCTCTGGGAAAAAAAAAAAACCCAAGTTATTCTCTTTTTCTGATAGCAGCCCACAAAAGTTTCTGAATTATAATCAAACAGCTTTGACCAGTACTATAATACAAGATCTTCAGAGGGGTATTGCCAACTGCTCTGTACCATATTTCTTTGCCAACTTCCTTCTTCCAAGTTTAGACAATAGTAACATACTTTCTGTACCTGGTAATATTTGTATTTCTTTGCTCCTGGTTTCTGGTGAAGCAGCTACCACTCCCCAGCTTTTTTTCCTGTGGCCCATGAATGTTTTGGCTGAGACTGTTACTGAACCCTAATGCTTCCCTGCCTTTCAAAAGCTTGTTTGGTGGGTGATTAAAACTCCACAGAATTCAGCCAGTTTGCTCCCTCCCACACTTATCTAACACACCCAGAAGTGATGACAGTCGGCTCATCAGAAAGACTGAGCTGGGACCTCTGGGATCTGGGGACAGAATTTTCAAGGCTTTTGCTTTGCACTAATATGAGGTGTAAATTGAAACTCCAGCATCTGGATTGTATCTGTAATACAATCCTGATTGAATTGAACTTCAGTTTAAAAGTTTTCTACAGTTTCAACAGATCAATGGGTCTTCACAGCTTTGCTGGCAGTCCCTCCCAAGAGGCACCTCCACCCTGCTGGCTGAGCTGGCTCTCAGGCTGTGCTGGGAACCAGCTGTGCCTGCTGCTTTGGGCACTCAGCTGTGGCCCAAGCAGGAGCAGGGCCTAGGGAGCCTGCTGTATCTGACACTTCAGCACAGGTTCCAGATATTCAGGGGAGGTTAGGTTGGACATCAGGAGGAATTTCTTCACTGAAAGTGTGATTAAGCACTGAAACAGGCTGCCTAGGGAAGTGGCAGTCACTACCACTGGAAGTGTTCAAGAAATTACTGTACGTGGCAGTGCCATGGTCTAGTTGATATATTCAGTCAAAGGTTGGACTGGATGATCTTGGAGATCCTTTCCAGCATTAGTGGCTCTGATATTCTGTGTCACATCCAGGTGCAAGCCTGAGGACACTGGAGATCTGCCCACCAGCAGATCCCAGAGCAAAGCTTGTGCAGGTGCTTCCAGTGCAGAGTTCAGCTGTCAGTGACTGTAGAGGGACTGTGGCAGTGTCATCACTGAAGGTCTTAAAGACAAATGAAACAAGCATTAGCCTGTCTTGGGAGAGGACAGTGCACCACTGGGGTCACTCCAGAGATTCCCTTCCTCTCACACTATTACAGGTGCCTACAGATACAGAGGTATTCCAGTACAGATAAACCTTTAGGTATTGTATCCCATTGTGCCATGTATTTGCCAGCTGTGTGCCTTGCACAAAGACACACAAGTCACAGATTTTAAATAGTTCATTATTCATTCACTGAACAATTCTCATTCTGAGTCAATGAACTGTTTCTACTCACTGTTCAGGACTCAAGATAGCATGGTTTCTTTTGAGAATCTGAATGAGTTAGTGTGCTTTATTTTGAACATATTCCTCATGTATCCAAGTTAAAATTGTGTTCCCAACAGGCTTTGTTATTAGAAGTTCATGAATGATGGATATGCTAACTTTGGTTCTCTAACTAATTTTAAAAGATTAATTATAGGAAGCACCTTATCTAGTTTATTAAGCAATTTCAGGGATTTAATCTAAACATCACATACATGTTTTTAAAAAATCCAAATATAATCTTTATTTTTAGCCTTAACATGCTGAACTCATATTAGGGAATCTAAACTACATAAAAACAATTGCTTTATGAACTCACAGTGTCCCCAGGTTGATATTGCTGATAGACTCTCGGTCTAATTTAATTTTACTTCTTCATCCAAACTGCTACTGTTGGAGCCTCATAAATGTTCTCTTTGAGATGTCAAAACCAGACAAACAATACAAGTAATATCTGGTTCCTATTACTGCCACAGAACCACCACCCTCCCTAAACTGAGAGTGTTCGTGATGCCAAAAAGCTTAATTGGGTCATGGTGTCAGTTTAAATTGTACAGAGATGAGCATTTCATATTTATTAAATTCAACTGTCTGTTTCTGGATCTGGAGTGTCTGTTTGCTAGGAGAAAGCAGAAGCAGAGACACTGGGTTTTAAATTAATCAAAACCAGTATGCTGAAATTCATGCAGAAAATGAAGTGGCAGTCAGAATTACAGTATTTATTGTATTATCTCAAATAGAAGACCAAGCAGAAGCTGAAGAAAGGGGTGGCTTTCAAAACTGATATTCTGCAAGCATATAGATGGCTTTTTCTGTCTGCAATTTGGAAAATCTGACTAGATAAATCATAAAAAAGTTATGCAAAAGAACATTTTTGAGGTGCATGCAACGTGAATTTGCAGATGTTACTTAGGTACATTGAGCTATATCTAAATTATAGGACATGGGAGCACTTTCTATGTCCTGGGCCTAGGAACATGCCCCAAAGGCATCCCATCTTTGTCCTGTTTAGATGCTAACATGCACCATCCCTTTTCATTAGTTCACATGCTTGATTCCCTGGGAAAAATCTGGATGCACCCCTGGAAGGCAGCACTACAAACTTCTGTCGGGAATTCAGCTATGAAATCCCCTGAAACATAGGGGTTAGAGCACTCTCTCTAAAGTGATATCTTGATTAATAATACTCCTTCTTAAGATTATTCCTATACAGTCCCTGCCATATTCACCATCATTTTTTGCCTTTGAGGAAGGTAAATTTGACACTTAACAGTGTCAAACAGCCTTTCTGCCCCAACATGGCTGTAGTCTGATGAGAGAATTGGGGGGAAAGTGACTCCACTAGGAACCCTCTCGTTCATTATATTGTAAGGGGAGATCACAAGAAGCCTGTTTCCTTCACTGTAGCTCATAACATCTTGGGATGTGAAAACTTGGTGCTTTCTCTGTTGCCTCAGGTTGCAGAATATTCTGATGGAGGCTGGTGACCTTCTGGGGAGAAAAGAGTGGAGAACTCGTGAGAAATAGACTGGAAAGGAAAAGTAACTAAAATCCAGCTAAGTTTAGTTTGAAAAGCTTAAAGGAATCAGTAAGAATAGCAGTTCTTCCTGCACTAAAGACATTTATTTTCTGGTACTAAATATTGTGTATGGTCTTATTTTTAGGCAGCATTACGCAGTTTATGCTCACACAGACAATAAGCTCTGGGGCATTGATGACAAAAATGATTGGAGTAAAAATAGATGGTTTTCCTCTATATTCTATCAGCTTCTTGGAACTGGACATTTCTTAGGGAACTAGTGTGAAAATAAACCTGCCAAAATGAAAAGGCCAGCAGACAGCATCTCTCTTTCATGTGAGCTGATGACGTGCTGATAATGTGGACTCTCCATTGTTTTCTTTCAAAGTATGTTCTACACTGCGTAGCCTTCTTGTAATCGAACAGAAGCTGCTGATATATCAGCATCTGATACCAACTTCCTTAAAGAATTCTTGCCACCTATTGTCACACATATTGTCACACTCTTTCTGTATAATCCTTATTTCTGTTTGTCACTACCTAGTGTGCAAGTAGGTACCCTTTTCTTTTGGTGTCTACGAAACAAAGAGGGAATTATTGATATGAAATAAATCAAGTTTAGCTGTTGCTGTTTAATACGACTACCAGGAATTTACCTCCTGGACATGACAACAACAACATCTACCATTGAACTGGCTGTATCTGCCTCCCCTGGCTTTTCAAAAATAACCAGTGTAGGCCTCAGTTGATCTGTTAAGAGTTTGCACAGCTGCCATCCCCAGCACAACTTGAAAATAAGGCATCCTCCCTATGCCATGGCCCCTCTGAAGAATACCCGCAGTTCTTTGGGGGCAACAAAGTAGAATGCAGTCCCACGTACAGGAACCTGGATCCAAGATCAAGTTGGATGGGACTTTTAGCAACCTGGTCTAGTGGAATGTGTCCCTGCTCATGGCAGGAACTAGATGAACTTTAAAGTCCCCTTCAATCCAAAAAATCCTATGATTCCATGGATTTAAAGGTCAGTCCATCAATTAGCATTCGGGCTCTCTCAGGCAGATCAGTTTCCTGTGTATCCCACCCACAGATTTGATTGAGCAGGGCAAAATAACTACCAAAGCCAGATGTAATGGAAATGGCCATGCAACAAAATATAACTCTGAACCATGCTTGTGTGTTGGAAATAGAACATGGGGACAGGAGGTCAGGAAATACCACCTGTCTGGGAACAGCAGCCTTTTGTTCCTTGGGGCTTTCTCGCGGCCGTGCTGCGGTGCTCCAGGCTGCAGTCTGCCGAAACAGCTGCTGGCAGCTGCAGCCACCAGCTGTGTCCAAGGGGATCCCAAAATGGACCCAGCTCAGCAGCTGTGAGAATAGTACCCTGAAGACATGGAGCAATTGTTGGCCTGCATGCCAGGGAGAGGCAGTACTGACTAAAGGGAAAAATGCACTCTTCTCTTCTGACTCACTTTGTGTATCCTGTTCTCACTACTTGATTACTACCACATTCTTCTCCTGTGATTAAGCGTCCAGGTGATACTTTTAGTAGTTGTGTATTACTTTTGCATTTGATACTTAAAGAGAGAGGAAGGATAAAAGGATGAAACTCCCGGAAGTAATGTACATTGACCCCTAACCTTAAGCAGTGGTATGACCCTTCTGTAAGTCTATCCTCTGCAAGTAACTGTACCCAATAAATAAATATTAGTCTTTAACAGCTGTCCTGGAGGTTACATCCCTATTATGACTCATCTTGAACAGAGTAAACTAAATAAAGTTAAATGAAGTTATCAGACGTGATCTTATATTAAAAAAAACCAGTGTCACTAAAATAATATTACAAATTCAGCAGTCTAATGTAATTATTAAAGTGGAACATGGTCTGTTTAGTAGAATATTGATTTAAGCCACTCTCTCTTAATTTGTAGCAGCAGTGCATCTGCTGGCAGTGGGTTAGATCTGTTGGTATCATCACATCTTGGACAATATCTACAATATAGCAGTGAATAAATGTTAATGACCAAAACTTATCATACAGAGTTTTCAGGTTTGCAGCAAAGTATTTAAACCCAACATTAAAAGGGAGGGCTTGTACTTTTGGGAATAAATGATGATAAGCAACAAGAAGCTAGAAAGCATAAGACACCTCTTTTTCTTGTCTAGAAAAGAAAAAAAAAGTGACTTCTCATGTTCCTTTCTGTGTAGGTTGATGAGGGGGTAGAGGGGTGAGTTCTCAGAAAAGGGACTGTGAGATGTGGTGGCACTCTTCCTTTGTGCCTCCTTCCTGCCTTTGCTGTTCCACCTTTAATTCCTTCTCAGTGACCCCATTTTCCACTTCTCACATCATTTTTCACTTTCTTTAGTGCTGCCCTTGTAACCTCAATTTGTGATTCTGTGCTTTTATGACTCTTATTTTTTACATAGCTTTTTTCACCCTGGACCTGTCTCCTGAAAGCTGGCACTTGTGCACATCCGCAGGAATGCTCTTTCACTTCTTACCTCTTCCACCGTGGGTTTGTATCCATTCTGCATTGATAGAATGCACACATATGTGTATATGCTGGATCTCAGATGATGAACATACTGGGTTTTTTTAAAATCCCTGTGAAGTTGAGCATACCCAGGCCTGCCAATGAGCTGTGCCAAGTGTGTTGCACAGCAGCCTGGTTAGGCAGCCACTGAGCTAAATGGTGATGCTTTGAGCAGAGCAACTGATACACTGGGTAGCTGAAGCCAGCAACCTTGCCTGTCTGCAGAAAAAAGGCTGGAAGAAAAAAGGACAAAGGTGATAAAAAGCTGACAAAAGACCCCATTGTGGAAGGCATTTAAATGCATTTTGTGGTTGGTAAAGAAGAAATCTCCTTCCACTGCGTGCTTCACCCTGTTCTAAGATGGTTTTTAAAAACTGCACCCTGCCTGAGCTGGCACACTTCTGACGTGCCCCAAGCTCGCATCCCAAAATGTTAGTCTTGCAGGGCACCTACAGCTACACCAGGCATTTGGGGCACTGCCCAACTACACTCACAGGTAGAATTTTAGGTGTGAACTTAGCACAACTGTGTCAGCTCTGCTGCATGACTGCCATGAGTCATACAGTGTTTGGCAAGATATTTTTAAGGCTTGTTCCTGCAGAAATGTTATTGACAATGCCCTTTTGTGTTTTTAAACCATAATTTACTGATTCCCTGTTGATTTGGTAGAGAGAAAAAAGAGGACCAGGGTTGTGTTGGGAGAAGCTTTTTAAGTATGAATTCCTACGTTCAAAGAAGAGAGGAATAACAGCAAAAGGAATCCCAGTGGTAGTACAGTCAATCTTTAAATCCTGCTTGTGGCTTTTTTTCCAGTTGTGGAGTAAGCAGTACTGGTTTAAGTGCATTTGATCTTCTCGTGCAGAGAGGAAAGAAATTTCTTTTTCCTTGATATCATATGTAAAATGAAACGTGCAGTTTATTGCTGAAAAGGTAGTGGGTTTTTTTAAGTGTTCGCGGTAGGTGCACCGAGGGAAAGCCAACGAAAAGCAACTGCTTCCAGCAGAGGGAGCTCCAAAATCTGTTTTTTATTCCTCTTCCTTCTAGCTCTTTTTTTTTTTTTTTAATGCTTTTTGTGTATGAGGGTGACAGATGGTGCTTTTCTCTGAAATAGATGATCTTTGGTAGAATCCTATTTGTTAACATATAAATCCTTTGACGATTTTCATTCCCTTCTGTTAGGAATTCCTCTCTCTCTTAGCAATCCTCAAAACTAAAATGATATCAGAATTTGTCACTGCAGAAGTGTCACTGTGTCACTGCAGAAATATTTTTTTAGGCTGTCCTAATATTCTAAAACAATTTTTATGTATTTAAGTTAATTTCAACTTAAATTTTAAGGCAGAATTTGGCATGTTTTTTTGCATACCATTTATTTAAAGTATTTCTGTTCAGCTTTTCTAGAAAAAAATAAATTAAATAATAGGAATTATTAATGTGTGTTCTCCTAAATTTCCATGTGAAACTTCTTCCAGCTCAGCAAATGAGCAAAGCTTATTCCATTATATAAATTTCATTTCATTTGTTTCATCTTCTGGTTAGTCAAGTCATCTGATCCCAGATGAAGCAGATTATATAAGTTTAAAGTCTCTTCCTCATTGTTCAAATTCATCGAACAATAGCTGCAGATCTTGATGCCACTTTCTTGCTTCTGCTACTGCTTAACTACTAATCTAACAGGACTTCATCTAATTTGGGGTGTGGAAGGTGCCATTCATATGCTATTGCCCTCGCAAATGTCCTCGAGTAAATATGTTTTGTTTCAGTTAAGGCAGTGAAAAAATCAGTGCCTTCCTCACAGCACTTAAACCTTCCTTTGTGTCTGTGGAGAAGCAGATCCCAGCCCTCACTGGCCCAGTGACAGAAATGCCGAGTAAGTGAAGTGTGGACAGAAAACCATGCTTAGCTCTCCCTTTTGGCTTCGTTTTAATTTTCTTGAATTTCCCTAGGCTTTTGAGCATCAGGAACTTGTAAAAAGCCATGTCTGTTGCCCTCAGCTTTTATCACAGTGAAGACAGAAGACACATGGTGTTTTGCTCCTGGTCACGTCACACCACTGAAACATCCAGTCTGATGGGGCTTCTTCTTTATCTTGGGTGAGACATAAGGGGAGCAAGCTCCTGAGGGCTGGCTGTGCAGTCCTTCACCAGCTGCTGTCTGTGCACAAAGGGCTCCAGACAGCTGTGGAGGCGATGAATGTCTTCCTGAAGCAGTGTGGCAGTGCCCTTGATGCGCCTCCTTGTTCTGCCAAAGAATTAATGTCACACTGCTCTCCTTCACGGCTCTGCTCGTGCTGAGGCAGCCCCAGATGCAGGACAGTGTGTCAGTGTTCATTCTGCAGACAAGGAGGCAGTAAAATGTTTGATTTGCTGCCGGCTGCTCGGTTTCTGCACACTCTGCTCTACAAAAAAACAGGGCTGGAAGCCATTTGTGCAATTTGGAGCTTCCCATCACCAGCTCCTGATTGCATGGTGACTGTGTTGGGCCCAAATAATCAGAAAGCAGGATCTGCCTCCAACAATCTGGTTTGTTCTCCTCTTCCCCTATCCTTTTTGATTTGCTTCCAAGAGCTTCCTCTGGAGTCAGGATGGTGGCTGGGCAGCTTGGATATCTCAAAAGCAAGCCACTAATTTAGGTGTAAATTTAGTGCTTTAGGCTTATTTTTCAAGATGTTTACTGATGCCTGGGCATGCAAATATTGAAACATTATTTGTCACACTGCAAAGAATAATTACTAAACAGTTAGGTTCTGATTTTTTGTGCATTTTAAGTGTGTTAAAGTTGTGTCACAAACTATTTCTTTTAAATATGGTGCTTTCCAAAGTCAGCCTGTCTTACAGAGAATGGAGAAGCAAAACTTCCATCTGATACCTTCAGCTAAAAGCCTGCTCGTGTCCCAGCTCCTCTCCCTCTGACTTGGTGCCAGGCAGAGCTCAAATTAATTCCTGGAAGTCCTTGTGCTCTCAAACCACAGCTGAATTCCCTCTTCAAGTGCTTTTCAGCTTGGCTAATTTCAGGAATTAGCTCCTCAAGTTCACTCTGTCTTACATCATGCCTGCCCAAAGGAATATTCTTTCTTAAAAATCAAGGTGTTCTGAAGATCATTTTTCTCTGTAACTTTTCCCTCTCTCCTGCTTCCACCATCCAATCAGTCCCTACGATCAGTGTTAAAAGGGTAAATGTTCACTTTATTAGGCATCTGTTTTCTCTTGTTGCTCCTCTTTTTCATCAGTTTGAGGCTTTATTTTCCTGGTTCTTACCTAATTTGCAGCTGTGTAATCTCCAGTACTGCAATCCTCCAGCTCACTGTATCTGAAATGCCCACTCCAACAACCCTGCCCTCTGAGCATGGGGTTTGAGAGAAAAACACATAGAAGAAACTCTGCCTTTGATCTGGCTCCTCTTCTCTTACATTCCCATGGCCTGACCTCAGCCTGTGGCAAATGTGGGCTCTGCACTCACCCCACACAGGGCAGAGCTGGAATAGGATCCCTGTGATCCCTGCGTCCCCAAATGCCACTGCACCCCTGCAGGAGCCCCAGCCTGCTCTCCAACCCCAAGCACCTCCAGATGGAGTCTTTTCTGATATTTTTATTTTCCTTATTTCTGTTTTTCTTTCCCCATGCATACCCTCTTACTCTGGAAATGTGTAATTTAAAAGCTTTCAGCAGCCCACAAACCATTGCACTAATGCACATCAGGCCTTTCCGTGGAGAAGCTCCTGCCCTTCCTGAGGGGATATGGGCTGTGCCTGTGGCATCTGCACTGCTATCATCAAATCCTAGTTGAATTGTACATTTCTTTTTCCAACAGAATTCAAAAGGTAGATTCAAAACTGAACTGACCCTTAATAAATGCAATTAGGCACATAGTTTTTCTATTATTGTTCTTACTAGTTTTAAGCACTAAGTCTAAGAAGCCCACAGATTCATGAATGTTGAGGTTTTCAAAATGAACACATCAATAGTCAGGAAGCTGAGGCCATTTTCGTGATGTTAAAGCTCTTCTTAAATTCAGCAAGCTTTGAATCCAGTCAGCAATTTGTGTGTTAACAATAACACCAGGAGAATGAGAGAATTGTATTTTATCCATACTTATTTCTGGTCTAGAGAAATACGGAAAACTGAAAGTTCAGAAATATTTCAGGTTTTCTACCTGGTTTCTATATAACTTTATAGAGCTTGTAGGAATATGCAAAATGGTGATTAAAGAAAAAAAAACAAACCAACCAACCACATGCACAACAACTTTGATACGTTTTTCCAATAAGCTGCATCACCTCATATCACAGAGAGGGAAGATGTCTCTTGTGAAATACAGCTGTGTTCAGCAAAACCAGCTAGGAATGCACCTGTAATATCCCTGGAAAGAATGGGTGAATGGGGGGATTTGTCTGCTGGAGCTCATCATTATGACAAGTCTATGCTGTTACAAGTAGGTTAACATCCTAACCCCAGGATCCAGTGGGGACTGTTCACCAAAATTATCCCATTAACTTCTTCCAGTTCCTTCTCATTTCCAGATCCTCTCACAGACTAAGCAGCCATGATTATTAGTTCTGTTTTCCAACATAGGTTCCTCTTTGGTCATTTGACATGGTTGATGTGTGATGCTCTAAGAATTGTTCACGTCTCCATGTTTTCAAATGAAAGAAGCCCTATATCTATTTGTGAGTGAGATGTAAAGCACTGCTGTTTTCTCAGGCAAGGTCTGAGGACCCACTGGGGGAAGGAACTAAAACTGATAAAGCAGAGAGCCTTTTAAAAGGTTTAGAAGGCCATGGAATACCCATAGGCTATGTCTCTATCCTAGAAAGTAGAACAGGACCTGGGCATTGGTCTGCAATCATGTGTCTTGTTTAATTGTTACAATGCTCCATGGCACAGATTTGGTCTATGCCAGCTAGCAATATTGCTGGAAACAAAAAGGATTGGATGCCTCTAACCTTTCCTAATGGGTGGTTCAGATATGACCATCATGTCTGGAGGCAAAAGGGAACAGTTTAGATTTGTGTACGTGTGCCAGGCCATGCTGCATTGCTTCAGGTTACAGGAAAGTGTCTAGCCTGTTTTATTTGCTACTGGAGATGTAGCCTTAGAGTTTTACTCTTAGTGCCGCCACTGATTTTACAGAATAGCATCAGTGTGGGGCTCTGGATATCTGTCATGCTGTTACTAGGCTGCTGGCAACTTTTAATGCAGATGCATTTGCAAAATATGCAGCCACAGCAATGCCTGTGCTGTGGACTTCGCTTGCTGGTAATCTTCAAAAAGTCACTTTATTTTTTTTTTTTTTATTATTCTCTTTATTATAAACCTCCTTGTAACTGTAAATTCCTTGGTAGCACTGTGCTGTAATTCAGTCAGGCTGGTAAAGAGACTCCCCATGTAGGAGCACAGCAATTCTGCAGACAACAGAGCTGCCTCCACCATTTGTTCCAGACAGACCTGCCAGGAATCGGTCGGTTTGTCCTTGTTCGGTGGCTTCACCAAAAATCAGGGAAATCTCTTAAAGAGTTTATATTAGTAGGATAGTGGTAAAACATTGTTAACTACTCACCTATCTAGTAGTGAAGAAAAAATACCTCTGCTAACTAGGGTACTGCAGAGAGAGGGGTACTCACATCACAGGCTCCCAGGGTTACAATATGGAGATTTCAGGTTTGTGAAACATGTCTATGCTAACACTCAGCATTATTTTCCCTTCAGGACCTTAAAGGGAAGGTTTTTAGAAACCATTATTGTGAATAATATTTTATTTTATGCCTCAATAGAGGCAAAGATGATGAATTTTTAAAATACACGAGCAGGGCATGAGTCACTTAGCCCCCACTGCCTGGTGGTTTCCTCCCTGGGAGAGAGATGTGAGTAGCACTCTGGCAGAGCATTCTGCACCTCCTGCAATGCCCCTGCATTCAGCACTGCCAGTCACATGGGTATGGCCCTTGTTGGAGCCCTCAGCAATGATAAAAGAGGTTTCAGAGGGAGGTTTTCAGCCTTGCCTGGCCACGCTCCTTGGCTCACATCCCTTCCTCCTGGGGAAGGGCAGCCAACTGGATCCCCAACAAAGACACCATTTCCAAAGTGGTTTATAGGAGTGCCAAAGAGAAGGACAGTTTTTACCAGACATGCTGGGAGAGACTGAAGAAAACAAAGGCCAAAATTTCTGTATCCTTTCTTTTCTTGTTGTAACTGCTTGCGAGTATGCAGGGACAGAATGAAGAGACCTGGAGGGCCCAGGGACAGACATGCATTAAAGCAGTGATGGAGGAACTGACCAAAGACTTATTTAGCCCAGGTTTGGTGTATCAGTGAGCTGAACAAGGCCATTACAGAAGGAGTAGATGCTGCAGAAAAATTAAAAACTGTGAGAAGGGAAATAGTTGTAAGATGTTGACAAGATGTCCTGAGGTGATAGTGAGAGGTCTCAGTGCTTGCTCCAACAGGCAGAGACAGAGGCTGACGTGTTGTGGGAGGATCAGAATGGGGAGGACCCCAAAATGGATCTGCTTAGGGCAGGAGAGAGCCCTGCTGAGGCAGGAATCAATTGAACTGGAAATACTCCTCTGGAGAGCAGCAGATGAGAGGCTCAGAAGTTCACAAACAATGGACTGGACATGGGGCTCCATCAGATGCTGAACATGCCCAAGACCAACATAAAGAAAGGCTCATGGGGTGGGATAAGGACAGGGACAGGTCACTCACCAGTTACCATCACAGGCAAAAGAGAGCAGCTTTGGTGTTCACTTGAAACCCACACAGGGTCAACCCACTGCAGAAATATAATTGCTCTTGTCATTAAAGGAAACTTTTAACTTTTGCACCACAAATAAAAAACCTGATGTGCAGGGAAAAAAAAAATTCTACCTGATATTTTTTCATATTTATTTGTATTGGTATAATGACCATCTGCTTCCCAGAAGCTGTAAAAAAGTTTTCTGTGGACGTATTTTTATTGCAATGAATGTCAATATGTTGTCTTTCCTGTTATATGGCACTGGACTCTGTTATCTGTTACAACTGCAAACTGATTGGTTCCTAATAATAGAAAATATGTCATAAATGAATGTCCTAGTTTTTTTCTGAATTTGGGACCAAAAAAATGGAGCAGATTTAAAAATACTCATGAGGTTTATATCCTACAGGGAAAGATGGTGATGATCTTTTTTTGGGCCAAAGCTGCCTTGAAATGTTTGTGAGCATGTGAAATTTTTCACTGCTACTAATAAATGGCTAAAAATCTGTTTTCCCTTGTTTAAAGTAAGGAAATAAAGAGGTTTAGATGAAATATTAGAAAAAGATTCTTCACCCAGAGAATGATTGAGCACTGGAACACACTCCCCAGGGAAGTGGTTACAGCACCAACCCTGACAGAGTTCAAGAGGTGTTTAAAAGGCACATGGTGTGATTCTTGGGGTGTTCTGTGCAGGGCCAGGAGTTGGACTTCAATGATCCTTGTGGGTCCCTTCCAAATCACCATGTTCTATGATTCTATGATTTGAAAATGATCCAAGTTTTAGGCTGGTTGTATGGTGGTAGTCACCAGGCTGTGCACAAGGTTTTGCTTGTTTAAGACATCAGGACCTAAATGTCACACAGCAAAGTAGCAGCCTCTGAAGCTCAGTCAAATTGAAGTTTAGCACATGAAGAAACACTAAATTGTTTGAGACTTTACTCTCCCTCACTACTGACTGAATTGATGTGGAATAGCAGCCCATTGCTCACCAAAGGTTTGTTGAACATTATCGTATTTTTTTAATAAAATGGAAATCTACTCTGTAGAAAATCAATAATTATGATTGTTAAGGGGAAATAGTATTTACAAGAGCATGTAGTAACACAACAGGGGAGAATAAATAGCTTCATACTGGAAGAGGGTAGTTTTAGATCAGATATGAGGACAAAAATCTTTACTGTGAAGGCAGTGAGGCACTGAACTGGTTGCTAAGAGAACTTTTGGATGCCCCATCTGTGGAAGTGCTCAAGGCCAGGTTGAATGGAGCTCTGAGCAAGGTGGTCTAGAGGAAGGTGTTCCTGCTCGCAACAAGGGAGTTGAAATAGATGATCTTTAACATCCCTTCCAACCCAGGTCATTCTATGATTCTGTCATAAGTGGCCACCCCAGAATTTCTCTTCTCCTGTGCTGATGCAGAAGCAAGGAAAGAAGAGACAGCATGCAGTACCTGGAGCCCAATCAAGGTATTTGTATGTGGAGAAGTATCACTGTTCAGTAAAACAAATATTTGTTTCCACCTTCCTCTAAAATCACAGAGCAGGGACAGCACTGCTGTTCCTCTCAGTGCCTGCAGCACAGGGTGTGATGGAGATGTCTGTGAAGAGCCAGGAGGCTGATGGGGTGCGCTTCTGTGTTGAAGTTCAACACAGGGACCTTGCTGCTTTGGCAGTCACTTTGAAAAGGAACCCTGGATGAACGGTGTCCTTTTCAAAAGCCCCTTTTGCTGCCCATATTTCACAGGCAAGTTTCTCAGCCATTTGTGTAAGTCTGACGCTGTTTTCTTGCTCTTTGGTTTCCTTCCAAGTATGATCTCGGAAAGCTCTTCACTAGCTTGCATTTGTAGGCTGTGAGATGCATGGCAGGTAGTGGGGAAAACAGGAAGTTTCAACGTAATTCCCAGAGGTGATGTGTGGGATTGAAACCAAAAACTGCTTTATGTTTGTTTTGGCCGACATAGCTGGAACCTTGTGCTGTGGAGTTATTAATGTGCAGCAAAACATTCCAGTGGGCATGCACCCATGAACCTGCTGACTTCTTGTTACTGTATTTAAAGAGATGCTGTATAAAATAAAACCTAGTTTATCCAGTGAACTTTAACGGCACTGCATCTGTTCAGATGACGCAGTTTCTTAGAAAATGCTTTTTTTAGAGCTCCTGTTACTTATCTGATCAGTCCATGGGCCAGGACATAGAATCCTTCACGCAAATACAGTTTCCTACATTCTCTGCTATTCATTTATCTGACAGGAGGAAAAGGGAGAGTAAACTCTATGAATTCACCCTCTTCAGCACACTGAAGGCTTTTCTCCATGGAGTCCTTCCTGGAGCTATTTCCTGCAGTACAGCACAGGCTGCACTCCAGTGTGGTGGAATTTTGTATATGCCCTTTCATCCATTTTGCGCCTCTCTTTGCAAATGCTTTTGTCTGCCTCACCTCCTATTGAACTATACGCTAATTTCTGGCTTTTTTTGAACCAGAAAATAGGAGTCAGTGTCATGCATGTGCTCAGTGCTCAGCTCTGTGGCCAGTATGAGGAAAACAAGATTGGAGAAAAAAGGACATTAGCCAGCATCAAAGGCAAAAACTCACTCTGATCTGTAATGAAATCATCTCTAGAAGTTCCCTCCATGCCCAGAATTAGAATCTGGACTGTGTTCTGAAGCATGAGGAGGCAAAGGTATAACCCTCAAGTTATTCTGATACTGCTGTGAATTATGGTCTGCCTAGAACTGCACAGTATGTGTCAGCAGTTTGCTCCTGTTGGAGAGTAGCAATGGAATTTCTGTGGCTAAAACCTCATACTGGATTTTGAGCAATATTTTCGGCGACGATCACAGGAAACCATACCCATTACACATAATAACTAGCACTCATTCTGCTGCCCTCTCCAGCATTTAGAGCTGGAAGACCAACTAGAACTTGGCAGCCCAGTTAGGAATGGCAGCATTATGGAAGAATGTATTTTCATCCTTCCTGTTCAAGAAAATACTGGATGTGGCAGTTAGTGCTATGGTTTAGTTGATATGGTGGTGTTCTGTCAAAGCTTGGACTAGATGATCTTGGAAGTCTTTTCCAGCCTTAATGATTCCGTGATTCATATCTTTTTCCCTCAGCTCTATAATAATGCCTTGGGAAGGTGTGGGAGATAATTGAATTTTGGTAGAGGGTGGCTAGAAACTGCAGAAGGAGGGTGTTCTTTCATCTTCACTGTACACCACACAGTTATAAATAGTAATTTGTATGAACAGTTCAAACAAAAAAGATAGTATATGCCCTACCACAGCTTACCTTAAGGTTTTTACCTGCTAATTGAAATTTATCTTCCACTTAACTGCCTTTCAAAGTCATTAGCACTGTTCAGCTGGGGAAATAGCTAAATTGTAACTGAGACTGGTGGACATAAGAGACAAGCATAAAAAGCAATCAAGCTCTTTTCAGTAACTGAATATCCCAGGCTTGCAGCACTGGGGTTTAAGTATGTGCTGGGCTATCCAATGCTGGCTGATGAAAATGTCTAATATTACATTCATTCCTGAGGTAAAGGGCAGCAGGACTTACTGTGTTCTGTGTAAACAAGCAGGATTCTATCAAAAGGTGAATAGGCAGGAATAAGCAGGACTGTGACAAAATACATTGTTATTGCAGTTTATATAGGCATGCCAAAGCCATCTTAAAACTAACAGCCTGACAACTTTCTGAGCTTCTCAGGTAGATGTTGCAGCACACATTGGGTTCTGCACTTCCACAGCTGTCCTGCTAACATCATGCAAGTATCTAATTTAAAACCAGGCCTATCACTGGCCATGGGACTCAAACTTAGAGTTCAAACAGTGTTGGTTTCCCCAGACGACCAAAATGACCCTTTAAACCTTCAAACCTATTTTAGATGTCAGGGCAGAAAGAGATTCTAGTCCATACACACATTGTGGGTGCTCTTCCTGCTCCCACCAAAAGTGGGAGCTCCATACCAGATTGACTAGGTCTTCCCTTCTTTAGCATTGCTATGTGTTTTGAAGGAGGAAAGTCCCCATGATGTACCTTGCCAAAATCACGGAACATCACAGCCACCTCTAGACTGGCAGGACAGAATGCTGGTATGCCCCATCCTTTATTTCAGTCATGACCCTAGACCTGGTTCAGAGAGCTGGTCCTATGTCAGTCACTGTCACTTATGTCAGTCACTGTCACTCATGACAGTGAGACCCAACTTCCTTTGTGTGGATGCTCCGAGAATCCAGTCTGAGGGTGGCCCAGGCTGCAGCATTTCTGAGTGTCTCCAGTGCCACTGTTTCTGCTCTTCCAGTTTGGTGACTCTACTGTTGGAGCATGTGTTATTTCTAAAAGTCATAAAAACTTGCTCATGGATGAGCGGGTAGCACATTTCTGGTTTCAGATAAGGATACCTACTTTTCAACTTTCTACCAGGAAATCCCCTAAACTTCTGCAGAGACTGTAGTGTGAGGGCTTCATTTTGCTTACAAAAAATGAGAGTGGGGCTGGTGGTGTAGAAGTTACTAATTGTGCTCCAAGACAGGAAACCAAACTTTTCTTGTAGTGTGATTCCATCCAGCTGACCTTGCTGCTGTCCCTATCTTATCACAGGCTTGTCTGAATAACCTCAATTCTTGTCCTGGTTAGAGATGTCCTTGTAGTTCTGTCACCAGTTACATCTTAGGTCATAGCCACAGGGGGAACCACACTAGACATTGCAGAGAGCTGCTGGTCTGTTACATAAAAGTTCCAAGACCATTAGCCAGTGCTTCTGCCTCAGCTTCCCCCAGCAGATGTGAACAGCAGCATTTATTTGCATCACTGGCATATGGCTTCTTGTGTTGGCTTGAGTACCCTCATCTCCTTTTTTTCTCATTTGTTCATATTCTCCCTTCATTGTTCAGGCTTTTTTACTTTTTTCAGGTAATCCAATGCAGTAATGCTCTACATAAAAGAATTCTCAGACTGTGAGCTCTCCAAATGTGACAGCTGTTAGTGA
>VZTT01001285.1:16236-44509 GCA_013400855.1 Buphagus erythrorhynchus
GGGGGCGCAGCGGGATGCGAACGTGAACGGGGCTGGAAACGGGGGCGCAGCGGGATGCGAACGTGAACGGGGCTGGAAACGGGGGCGCAGCGGGATGCGAACGTGAGCGGGGCTGGAGGCAGTGCGGCCCGTGGGGCCCCTGCGCTCGAGCCCCGGGCACCTGCCGGGGAGGGGCTCGGATTTAAACTGCTCGCGCGCGGGAGGTTCCATTGCTCGGCGGGGCGGGGGGACGCTGGGCAGGGTTGTACCAATGGGGTACGCCGAGGGCGGGTGTGTAGGAGCCGAGCCCCTCGTCCCCTCCCGCCTGTCCCCCTGTCCCGCTGCCGGGATCCAGGGAAGTGCCTCGGGTCCAGCCCCGCCGGCGCTGGGGGCTGGCAGTGGGCCCTCGGGAGGGCCAGCCGCAGGGCTGCCTCTTAGCTGGACTGATCAATCAGCACTACGTTACCTCACGCACTCAAAGCCAAACGAGCCATCCCACCTCACGGCTCAAAGCTGCTCATCCCGCTCTCTTTTCCTACGGACCTTACTTCATCCATGTATATGAGTATTTAAATGGCGGAGGGGGTGCCAGGAGCGTGGAGCTGGGCTGTTCCCCGTGGTACCAAGCAGTAGCACGAGAGGTAACAGGGAAATTGGTGCACACATAGAACACGAGGAGGAGCTTCGCTGTGCAGTGACCGAGCAGTGCCACAGGTTGCCCAGAGAGGCTGTGGAGCCTTCCCCACTGGGGATACTCCAGGACTGTCTGCATGCAGTCCCGGCCCACGTGCTCTGGGATGACCCTGCTGGAGCAGGGAGGTTGGAATAGATGTCCCACTGTGGTCCCCTCCAGCCTGACCCACTCCGTGAGTCTCTGCCCTATTCAGAGCCCAGGCACGGGGCTGGCTGCACATCTGTGACCTGTCAGAGGTTGTTTTATGACTTGTTTTGCTCTTTAATATAAAAAGCCTAAGAAAACTATGCAATGTTTACAAGTCTTTCCTCACCACGCACATGTTGCCCTGTTTGGATTGCAAAAGAAAGGTCCCATTAGGATCGCAGAACAAATGGGGTTGAGGGCACCTCGGGATAATCCATCCCAAGGGCAGCCGAGCTGCGGTGTGCTGGGACCCGCCACCCCGGCTGGTGAGCACTGATAGGGTACAGCACTGATTTCACTGGAATTGGTAGATAAAACTGTGCACAGCTGATAAAACTTTGTGAATCTCAGGAAAAACTGCAGTCAGAACATGAGGCGCAAAAGCCTACAAGGCAAATCTGTCAAATTAAGATTCATCATTCCAGTGAGTCCTTAGAATTTTTTGTTTCCAGAGAATCTCAAGAACTTCTGCCCCCAGAATGAGCTCAAAAAGAGCATCATTTTACGGGACAGAAGGTGTTTTAGCATTAGAGTGCAAAGACTTTAAGTCAGACTCGGCTATTACTATACTTAGCAAATTAAAAGGCTTTTTTTCCTGTAATATTCAATGGAAAAGTGTATCAAATGTTCTATTTTTATTGGATGTGTTGGTTTTTCTTCTTTGCAAGGGTCTTTGGATGCTGACAATGAATAAACCATAAGTAATGGTGTAAAAAATGAAGTAGATAACACTCAAACTATAACTTAAATATTTTTCATGTCTTCTGGTTGGTAGGCATGCTCTCAGCCCTAGCAAAGAATGGTATAGAATCCTTTCTTAAAGAAACCCCAGAAAACATCAGTTCTCAAGACTTTATAAGACCTCTGAGACATTTTATTTGGCATTCTTCATTGTATTACTGCTATGGAGAAGGCCATGGTACCTGAGAGGTGTCTGTTGCTTCTCTGCCCTCCTGAGTTATTCAGGTGCTTAGTCCATTTTGTGTTCTCTTGGGCAGACTTCCACACTGGTACTGCGTGGGATAAAAGCTTTTACAAAAGTTCATCTCACATATAGGAAACCTAGTCTTGTTTTAGGGCTCCTGGCCTCTCCTGTGGTAGAAGGAGCAACGTCAACTGCTGCTCGGAAAAGAACAGAGTTAGCGGAGATGAAAATTAATAAGCTTAGGAATACTTTTCTGATTTGGAAATCAAGGATAAAGAATGATTTCTGAGATAAACAACACGTGGTTAGGATATTTGCAAGTGAAAGTACAGATTAAGGGATAAGAAAGTAGTAAACAGAGATTATAGTAGGTGGAAATAATGTGATAATGAGAGTGGCAGATGTTACAAAGATGGAGATCCTACAAGTAGGACATCTCAACTTTGCATGGATTTTGTTTCATTTAATCATGTGCATAGAGTACACATTTCTATACTTTTGACCAGGAGTATTTGCTAGGGTGTTCTCTCTGTCCTTTTCCCCTTTAAGTCTGTCACTACATTCATAGGCAAAAAGCATGAAATAGGCCCAAGTTCCTTTTCTATTTATCACCCTGTATCTGGAAAATAGAACTGTATAGTATCTCCTCTTTTGCATATATAGCTTAGTCTTAAAAATCAAGATTGAATTCTCTTTTTAGTTCTATTTAACCCAAGTCCACTTTATTTCACAAGTAGGACTTTTCTACTACCTTTTCCTATTACAACCCTGTGGATAAATTGTACCTTACTGTACATGGACAAATATTACAAAAACCAAGGCAACTCCTGAGTATCTGAAATGCATTCATTTGAAAATTTAAACCAATTTGTATTGATTTCTAATTTTCCAGAAGTGGAAGTACTACATGGTACAGATTCACCAATATTATTTCCTTATGGAGTCTTCTTTGAAACAATAAGTGATCTTTTCAACAGCGTTCAGCAATATCAATTGTTTAGTTCTATTTATGCAATAATGGCCCAGGGGATAAATGATGGTATTCTGGTTACTTCACACACATAGCAGCTCTCAGGATCATGGAATAGCAGAAACTCTCTTTTGCCCGAGAAGGCTGAGGAATGATTGCGCTAAGTCTGTTGTGGCCAGGAAACTCCCAATATTCAGAACAAAGGTTGTCAGTGCACTGCTTCATAACAAATAATGCCTTACATGATGCTGCAGAGGAGTGTAGGCCTGAATCACTATCTGGAGCTACCACAGATCAGTACCTGATGTCCAAAAGTATTTTCTTCTAAGATAAAATAATCTACTAGACAGTGAAAGAAACTATAGTTAAATAGATAGATCTAGCCTGTATTTGGACAGTACACCAATGATCCCTTTTATTCCAAAACATAGGGAATGTGTAAGCTCTAACTCATTGATTAGCATTGCCTTACAGCAGTATAGTTATGTGAGACAGTGTATTTCAACCCTACAGTTAGAACTGTACAGCTTTTACCTTCATCTGACAAGTTGGGAGATTGCTCAGGAGCTGTGTGTTTCATGGCCTCATTCCTGAAAGGCGATTATTTCAAGAGATTTTGTTGTTTTGCCTGGTTTAACAACAAATAGCTGTTGTTTGATATGACCTCCTTTTGAGTCTGCATCACCAGCTCTTGGGCTCGTTTTTCTGTAAGATTATCTTTAGCTGCTGCTGCATGGACTTAATAGATAAACTTTTTGTATTTGGTATGGAATGCACAGTGTTTTATGGGGATAATGATCAGCCTTCAGCCTTCTCTTTTGCTGTTTTTCGGATTTTAATTTAAATTATCTGATTTAGTAATCTTATTTGCTCTTGTCTTTAATCAGACAGTACACAAAATATATATGAGAAATTGAATACAGTTGTTACAAAAGAAATAGAGGAAAGTGGGCAAGAATTTGAATTTCTGCCTTTGAAAAAGGAAATAGAGCAAGGTAAAATACTTTCTGAATAAAGCATGTAACTATAGGCATAATTTTATCTCAATGCCTGAACTACGATATTTTTACTTAAGTTATTTAATTTCCTTTTGTGCTAAGAAAATGAAATGTTCCCAAAGTATGGTGCAAGGTATCTTCTTCCATACTACTCATTCCAACCCTTCTGCCTTGGGCAGGGACACTTTCCACTAGATCCAGTTGCTCAAAGCTCCATCCAGCCTGACCTTGAACACATCCAGGGATATGGGGCATGCTGTTGCAGTGCTTCTCCGCCACCACAGTAAAGAATTTCTTCCTAATATCTAATCTAAACCTACTCTCTGTCAGTTGGAATCCATTCACCCTTGTCCTGTCACTACATGCTCTTGAGAAAAGTCTTGTCTCTTTCTTCCTTGTAGGCTCTCTTCAGGTACTGAAAGGCCACAATGGGGTCATCCCAGAGCCTTCTCTTTTCCAGGCTGAACAAACCCAGAGCCTTCTCTTTTCCAGGCCAAGCAAACCCAGTTCTTTCAGCCTTTCCTCACAGGAGCAGTGTTCCATCCATCCAATCAACTTGGTATCCCTCCTCTGAACATGCTCTAACCAAGTCCATTGCTCTTCCTGTGCTGGGGCCCCCAGACCTGGATGCAGTGCTCAAGGTGGGGCAGAATCCCTTCCTGACCTGCTGCCCACAGTGCTCCAGATGCAGCCCAGGACACAGGTTGGCTTTCTGAATCTAAAACAACAGCTGTGTTGCACCATTTGAAAATTAAATGAAAAAATAATTAAACAGAGCAAATACAAACCCTGCATGTGAATTGAATGTCAAAGGCCCCCCTCTGCCCCGTTGCTGAGTCTTCTGGCAAAGTGCTTGCAGTCCGTCTTCAAGAACCTCTGGATTACACTGTATGCATACACAACGCTGATTCTTCTCTCACGTTACTGTGATTAATTAATGGATAGTGGATACTTTAGATATTCATTAGCTAGGATAATGTCCCTCTTCAGCAGTGTCACTAATGACAGGGCAGAGCTCACACAACACCTCTGTGAAGGGCCTTTCTGACTAAGAGATTTTATACACTTAATTCAAAATGAAATTTTTCTTGGAACCACCAAACAAGTTTGGCTTTAAAATTTCCCAACGCTGTAGCTGAGCAATACTGAATTGATTAAGCTGTAGCTTGGTAGCATGCTAACTCCTATAGTGCTTGTTAATATGGATGCAAATAATTATTGTCAGTGCCTCGGGAGATTCCAAGGTGTGTATTGTGTGAGGGAGGTGCTGTTGGCAGGGAGAGGAGACATGCTGTGTATGCCAGTGAGTGCTATGCACATCCTTGTACTCACTGTTGCCTTGAAATAAACAGTGAGAATTCTGTTAATTTTAATGATGGCAGTGTAATTACAGGGATGTGGGAAGAAAATCAGCTTTGTGTATGCATGCTGTGTAATCCAGAGGTCCTTGGAGGTGGACTGCATGTATTTTGCTAGGAGAAGGCTGAGCAGTGGGGAAGAGGGGAATTTGACACTTCATTTTATGTTAAACTTTCCAAGAGACCAGATTTCCAACGAGTTGTGCAAATATCTAAGTTGATGATTTCAATGTTCAAAACACTGTAGATAGATCCTCTCCTAGAATATGATTGGACCAGGAGTAAATGTTCAGCAAAGGATCCTTTTTGTGCAGTTGTCATGTTTTTGAAATATTACCATGTTAGATTTAATTCTGAGTAGTTATAGCAGAAGAAACTACATAATCTACTGTCTGCTCTCCCCCTCACCTGCAAATGTACTAATCATGGTACAGACTTCATAGTATAAATAAACAACAAAAAAAAAAACTCATTGAAAAATTTAGCACTTTATTAGTAAAGATTGTATTAATTTATAAGAGAAAGAGACACACACAGTGATAGACATTTGTTTCCATTGTGCTAAGAGGCGAGCACAAAATCCTGTAGAATTTCAGGACATAATGTCTTTAGTATATCCATAGCAGAAATAAGTTATACATAAATTAAACCACAAAAAATCAGGTAAAACTGTAATATTATTAAATACATGGCTTTTTGGGATGTGATCTAGGCAGTTATGTTATTTTTCATTCCTTTGTACATATTGGTAAATTGAAATTATTTCCCAGTTTATAGTGAAACAGCACTGAAACATTGTGTTGTATTTGTAAATGTTATTGCATGTTAATAAAAATTAGATACATAAATAGGTGCATTCATGCACAATTGTCACACCAGCAAAAATTAAACTTATGAAATAGAAATAATTTAATTCCTGTAAACTCTTTTTTTATAGTTTACTGTATCAATTTTGAACTGTAGGAAGTAAACGTCAGCATATATAAGCAAAATAATCAACCAGTATAATATTTCCTATTACAATTCTAGATCTTCATAAATTGGTGTCTTTTTAAATGACTTTAGAATAATATGTTTATTCAAGATTCATAAAAGTACAGTGGATGAAACAACTGCATAAGAAGTTACACTAAATGAGATATTCAGGAAAATTGCTGCAGGAATTTTTATCTCACATAAACACAACATAACTGTAAGACAAAACAAGAATGTTTTGACTGTCATATCTAGATGTCTTCGCACCTATGCTCTGAAAGGCAGATCATATCAGTAGATACCTTGAATAGTCAGTTTTCTTTTACTGCATGTGAAAATGTGAACATTACTTATTATGATAAATTAATTCTATAATATATTAATGCAAGCATTTAATTCCAGGTATAAATATAGTATAAATCCAGCAATTATTTTGCTGACAAAGCATATCAACAAACTAAAGAATAGGACTGATTACTTACAGAAATTCAGAGAGTTTTTCAATAATTGCAATTTTAAAATAAATTGTAGGAAAAGTGTATTGATTGAAAGGAGTCGATTTTGACTATGTTATCCAATAAAAATTCTTTGTTTTGTTTCAAATGAAAGCTGAACAATATTTACATGAAAATGAAAAGTACTTTTTAAATAAGTAGTCCTTTTTATTTTTGCAACTCCTTATGTGTGGGCTATGGCAGTAGTCTTTCCATTTTAGAATGCTGAACAACTGTGAGTGCCGATCTATAAATACCAAGTAAAATAACTTTGAAATGTGTATCAAAGTGGGTTTGTCCTTCTTACTAGGCACAGTTACAGGGACTCTAATATTAGACCTTGGGATTTTTGTTCTATAACTCCAAAAGATTCTTCTGGTTACAAAAGATGGAGAAGAAACAAAGTGCTAAAACTGCCTGCCTCCTTCAGTGATTGTTGTGGAGCAGTGGCACGAAGCAGGTCTGAATGAAGGTCTTTGTTGTGGTTTTATGTTCACATGGTTGCTGAATCTTCAGAATGTTCATTCTCAGTCATACCAGGTCTCCCAGATTCAATCCAGAGTTATACTTAGGCCTATGCTTTCTTTTACTCTCAGCTTGTAATTAACTCTGAATTCTGCAGCTTCTGAAGAAGGGCTTCTATACCCCAAATCTTGTATTTTTTCCTTAGCTACACCAGTTAATGGAAGCAAACCAACAAGCCTTAGTTTTGGACGTTTTATTAGAAGCAATGCAGTTTGTGGTTCTGGGTACACTGGAGTCAATGGAAATGTGACTATTACTATTACTTTACCCTTCCTTTATAAAAATACAGAATTTCTCTTTTGAAGCTGCTCAAGTGCTTCAAGTTACACATGTGTTTAAGTGCACTCCTGATCTGTGGCCAGGCTCCTCAGCATCTTTTGAAATTGTTTTGTACTTAAACAAATTATGCTGACACTGTGTTGCAAAAACATTGTTTTTACTGGGTGAATGGAAAAGATTACTATACTTTTTGCCTAAAATTTGATCCTAAGTTATTTGGTAGGAAAGATACAATTAAAGTTTAGAACTTGAAATATTAACATCTAAGTTTATTTCCATTGAAAAGGTTGTGGTTTTGTTGACTGTATAGTTTTCTCATTTAATTCTCCTTAAGTGGCCTAAAAAAGGCAGAACACTTAAGTGTCACCACAAAGACCTGGATAAATATGCAGAGTATTCTCTAATGCATTGACAAGACTGGTTATATCTTGTTTATTTATCTGAAAGTAATAATTTCTCAGAGCAAAGCAGGTATGAGCCTTATTGCAGGAAATAGTGGTTTTGAATGTTACTTCCTTTGTCTTGCAAACAGGAACACGTAAACCCAGCACATACTTGGTTATATTCCAGTGCCCCTTTGTTTGTTTTGGCATTTGCTTTGCTTTTATATAAATTAGTAGGAGTTGCCTGGGTAATGTTTTTCATTCTATTGTTTGTTTACATGTCCAATGTCGTTAAAGCTTGTAGAAATAATGGGCTGTTACTTTTTTTCCTGAAGTAGACTAGTTCACTTTTCTCATATCTATGCAGAATACAGAAAATCAATGTTTGCAAAGTCATTAATTTTTAATTTTTATTGTGAATTGGATACTTTTATGGTGCTCAGCTGAATAATACATTATGTCTAATGGTGCCTAGGACTATAAATTAAATTTTGAACATAATATTTACTTTGAAAACTAAGCAGTTTTGCCTTGGAGCACTCTGTTTATCTGTTTAAATCTCACCCCTCAACTCCCCCAAAAAAACCTACATGTGCAGAGGAGATCCTGAAAGAAGGGTTTCTTTTCTTGAGAAAAGTTTGTAGAATCAATTGTGTGAAAAAAATAAAATCAAGCAACACAGGCAGTGTTTTTTTATAAAAATGCAAAGGTGAAAACAGTCATGACATCTATTTGTAAAAAAAAAAAAAAAGAAAATATGTTCAGAAATGTTTTGTCTTAACAATATTATTACCAATAGAAATAAAATACATTAGCTAAACACTGTCAACATTATTAATACCAAATCCCAGGTGCACTGTAAGGAAAGACGATCACTGTCATCAATATCCGTAAGACTTGGTTGTAGCTTTGCATTAAACAATGTTGGCGACAGTGGTAAAAGAAGCTAGAAATAATAACCCTGTGTAACAAAATAGTTTGTTCTCTCCAGTGTGCAAAAATAATTCTTTCTTGTCTCTTACAAGATCACCTGATTGAAGAATCTGGCAAACTACCATACACAGGGTACTACCCTCAACCCCATCGTGCTGAGTTCTGGCTAGTACATCTAGGATTTGTTCCCAAGAAAATAGATGCTGTTTTCAAGCTTCTCTCATGAGGGATATTTGGAAGATCCAGATATTTCCCTGGCTGAGCAGAACTATAAAACGGAGTTGTGAGCCTCTGCTGCAAGAATTTGGAGAACCCAGATTACGAAAACTATGTATTGATAAAAATGTCTAAGAGAACAAAAACAGGAAATGTTTTTAGATGAGAAAGAGCTATCAGGAATTTAAACAGGAAAGGCTGAGTACTGTTTGTTACTGCAGAATGCTAATGCTGTGTGCAGAATGACCATTGCCCTGACTATGAGAACTTTGACAGACGCTCTATCCAAGTATAGGCAGTCCAGATCAGCAGTGCAAAGTTGTCCACAAGGTGATTCACTGGTTAAAAAAGCTTAAAATGGAATTAGAGTCAAGGGAGTCAGGCGTCCAACTATCCGCTAAATCAGTAGGACCAAGCTGCAAACAAGAATTACGACCAGAAACAAATATCTCGGACATGTTAAAAAAGCCCGGTATTGCAGCTGAGGTCAGAGAAGTCAGAGGCAAACTGGGGGAACCAGACAAGCAGTGAGCTCCAGCTGGAGTTGAGTGTTAGAGTATGGAGAGAGTAATCCAGAGCTGGTTGCAAATGGAGGTAGGAGCAGGTACGGTCAGGCACTCAGACTGGTTTGTCATCCGCAGGACAGAGAGCCTTGGGAAGAAGGAGGAGGGCTCAGTGCCATCGGGCAGGTGCTCTGTGCTGAGCGCAGAGCTGCGCTGCCCGAGGCTGTCACCGGTGGGCTATGGACAGGCACATGTTGGGCCAGGGGCTCACAAGCCCACTCATCCCTTGTGGGCTCTGAAACTGGCCAGCTGAGACAGCTGTGCAGGTCTCAGCAGCTCCTCTGGTGATGGATAAGGATGTTGCTCTCAATGAATAGCTGCAGTTCTCAGGTCTCAGTTCCTGAAGCTCATGGCAGTCCTTCCTGGAGTGAAGGGCTAGGGGCAGAGCTCTGGTTTCCCAACAGACCTGCAAGCCATGGACAGTTTTCCTCCAGTCTTAGAGTGAAAGCAGATCAGTAGTGTAGGGAGAGAGCAAAAGAATTTGGAATCCATAAGCTGCATTTTTGCCAAAAAAAAAAAAAAAAATCCTAAAACAACCAAACAAAAAATCAAACCACAAACAACCCCCAAGCCCCACCTTGCAATCTCGCCCCAGCCCTCATAACATCCTCATAAGTTCTAAACTGACTTATTTGGTAGGTTTCCTTCATATGAAATAAACCTACTCACTCACTGACCTATGCATCCCTTGTATATTAGAGCAGAATAAGAGTAAGTCCCAGCCCAACCCTTAGTTTTGCTAGGCAAAGTTGGTATGAGTTTGGGCTACATAGTTCTTTTCCATGTCTGAAGTATTTTCAATTAATGTATAAACAATAGACCTCTACAAGCATCTGTTCCTACAAAACCAGATCTGATGTTATTGTATTATCTATTATAAAAGCAGCAATGAGATTATACATATAGAAAAGTTATTTTTTTTAAATTATGGTAATAATATTGCTATAGTGCTGCTAAGATATCCCCTGCTACAGTAGGCTAGTCAGTCTGACCAAAAATAACAGAAAACAGATACACAATTAACTTCTTTATGAAGTAAAGGGTAGGAATAAAATCCATTCCAACCAACATTTTACTGATTTTTTTTTTTCCAAAAATGAATCTTTTTACTTTCGTGATGAAAATGTGTAAGGTTTTTAACTAAGTATTCCATGACATTCAGACTTAAAATGCAGCAAAATGCTTTTTCCGTGATTCAGACCTTAGAGGGATTGGAAGGAAGTGAGCTGGCAGATTTTTAAAATGTATATGAAATTTGGTGTCTTTATATAGGTATGTATTTTCGTTGTTTGTGACATATATGTAAATAATTTGTCCAGATTTGCATGGATGGATGGAATTTGTAGAAGGGTTCTGCAGAAAGCAGGATTCATTTCTGTTCTGTTCAATGTGGTGTGTGATAACTTCAAATTAGCTATCATATCATATCTGATAAAATGTTCATGTGACATACAGGCCAACAAAACATTAAGTAATGATGAGGCTAAAGCAGTTATTTGCAGTATCCTAAAATTCTTCTGCAGGGCCCTAGGAAGGGGGGTAAAAGTTGTTTATATATATGTCTAAACAAAGAGTAAGTGTATGAAGAGGCAGTTTTAGCTCTCCTTAAGGTTTTAATGAGACCAATATTGAAATACTACTTAGAGAACTAATGTGGATGCACCAAAAAAAAAAAAAAAAAAAGGAAATTGAAAGCTTACTGTGTAAATCATCATTAAAATGCCCAGGGAGAATTCTCTAATAAAAAGGATGAGGAATGTGAGCAGCAGCAGAAGGAATGGCTGCCTTGTGTCTGGCAGCAGCTTGGACAGGCTCTCAGAAGGTGTCACACATCCAAGTGGCACCAGGGAACAGGCAGGAGTGGATTTGAAATGGCTGCCTCATGCCAGGCAGGGCACTGAGGAGACCACTGAAACTTTATTTCTCAAATGACAAGTACATAATTTAAGGGTCAGTGAGAGTTGGAATATTGAACTAGATAATCTGCTTTTTATACTTTCTCAATGTCAGTATGCCTATAAATAATAAGTAGAATAATTTAGGAAAAAACTGAAACAAATCTCTTATTAGAGATTAGAAATTGCTTCAATATGATCTTGCAAAAGAAAGATCCTCCAAGTGAAGAAGATTCTCAAAGCTGCATGATTGTCTCCTAGTTAAAATAAAGCTGTGTGACTTGCCACAGAGAGCTGTGATAGAGAATTCTGTAATTTGAATAAAAGGAGCCTTTTAGTTCATTCTGAAATACGGTGGAGATACCTGACAACTCTGATGTTCCTTTGAACTCCCTTTTAGCTCACTGCTAGCCACATGGCTGCTGGGCCTTGCAGATATAGTTCAAAGCCTGATTTATGTTACTGATTAAAAATCATGTAAAAGCCTCTGGAAAAGAGAAGTATGGCCACCTAATAATGCAGTATAGGGCTATCCACCAGCTTTACTGAGCCTTTTACTGGATCTGGCTGCTGAGTTTTGGTTCTTACTTACTAGTTTCAGATCTTGGTGAGTGGCAGGAAAAAGGAGTTGGTGTTGCCAGTAAAAACCCACTTTGGTAGTGATGTTATTGTTCAGAGCAGTCCAGCTCTTCGGTCTCTCATCTGCTGTCCAAACAGGATAATGTGTGTGACTGAATGCATGGGACAATGGGAGAGAAGAGATAGTGGTTCCCAGTTGTGCCATCCTGGGTGAAGATGGGATGTGACTGTGTGACTTGGCTGTGCTGGTTACAGGTACAGACAGCACCAGCCCTGGCAGGGAGCTGGCTTTGCACAGGATCCCCACACTGTGCAGTGCAGGAGCAGGGCAAGTTCTGAGCTAACAGGGCTGTGAAGGGAAAACACTTCTCATTATTGTTCCCCAAGGAGGGCTCATAAGGCCAGGCAGTGCTGCCATACCTGGCCTGCCCTGCAGAACTGGGTCCCTGGCCCCTCTGGCCCCTCAGCACAGTTTGAAAGTGTCTGTGTGACCTGGACACCCTCTGCTAGTGTCCACAGTACAAACAGTAATGAATGCTCGTGGCTTGGTGTGCCCTATTTAAGGCCATAATAAGACAGCAAACAAGCTGGATTTCAGGGATGAGGAGCTATAAAGGTATTGTAGAACCATGGCCTTCTTCTTAGGAATAAGTATTCTTCAGTACTACCTTGGCCACAGAAGCCTAGCCCATCCAAACATAAATGTTATTTTTCAGACCAGACTCTTTAATTTTAACTTCCTCTTTATGTATGTGTATATATTGTTTATTCACAAGCACGTCACAGCTTCCAGTGGGTTGAAGCAGGCAGTGGGGTATCTCTATTCATACATTTCTGCTTTTTAATAGGTTCTATTCAGAGCAAGACAAAAGGCTGATTGAATGCCGGGAGAAATTTTGTATCGTAGAGTCATTTAAATGTGAACTAGGACATTCTCTGGAAAATTACATAAAAATGGCGAGTGACCCTGTGTACAATACTTGCTTTCAACATTATCCAAGGCCAAGACAGGCTTTTGACAGTTACATAATGCAGATGGGTCATGATCAGCCAACTCAAAAATGTTCAGCATTGTGCAAAATGAGAATCACATTTGACGAAGTTGAAACAAAAATAAAGGACAAAAAACCTTTCATTTTCAGTATGCTGATCAATTTTCTAATTAATAATACCCAAATTTAGATATATTTAGAATCATAGAGTCATTAAGATTAAAAAGACACCCAAAATTGAGTCCAAATTTTGAAATTTTATTTGTTTGTTGTTTGAAATCTAAATACTGGTAGGAAGACTGTAAAAGGCTCAAATAAAAATTCTGGAAGGTCTTCAACCTTTGACACACCTGTTTGCAAAAACATATGCAATATATTGTAAATGGTTTGTGAAGCTACAGATGAGTGATCATATCTGCTATTGATCTCCATGAAGTACATATATCTTGATTTAGAGATATTTTACTCTGACTCTAAAATAGCCATAGACTGATTTAGTTACAGTACTGAATTCAAGAATTCACAAATCCAAATAATTTAGCCCACTGCTAAATCATCCTGCCACCCCTGCTTTTCTTCCTGCTTTTTCCACTGCAAAAAATGATGCTTAGGACTTTGTGTTAATGCTTATTTGCTCTTTCTTAAGCCAACACAGCAATTTCACAGAAAAATATCAACAAAATATCTGAAAAACTTCACTTGCATCAGTAAACATCACATGACAGCAGCATGAGTTTCCTCCCAGTGGTAATAAGGTCTTAAACTACATAGAATTGTGGTGTTTCAGTGTATGCAGTTTGTACTGTGTAAGCCAAAGGCTTTACATGCAGATATAGCTATATAGATATATAAATATGACTATATAAATAAAATAAACTGCAGTAAAAAGTCTTTGAGGTATATTTACACATTTTCTGCAGGGGATTATAGCACAAGCTTCTTTGATATTTCTACTATTATTTTTTCACTGTAGCCTGAAATCTGTTGATGCTGAAGGATAATTTATGGTCTTCTTTGCATTCTCTCTTCCTCTTCCAAGATGAAACCAAGAATGTTAATTGCTAACATGCAGCAATTGTAATATTATCTCAAATTAATTATACCTTTGTAGCATTCCTTCCTTGGGAATAGCTGGCTTTTAATGTAGCCCAGTAAGTATTCCAAAATACTGTAATGGACAGTCAGATAAGAACATATCAACGTGGCAACCTTTTTGTAGCTGAGGCTACTAAATGGTTTGTTTATACAAACTGGTGCTGCAAATATTAGTATCTTGATTTTGTGTGACTAAAGACAATATTTTATTATTCACTCTATTTTCCCCCTCCTTAAACCTTCTTATAGTCACAAAGCTGCTTTATAGTAGTGAAGAAGTGAATTATAAGTTTGAGTCAAAACAAGATTTCCATACCTGCCTTTAGGCTTTTGATTTTAATATGTATAAACTGAATTAGAGTGGTGAATTTTATCAAGAAGTGGGGTTTTATGTTAAAACATAAAAAAGGCCTCTACTCCTTGTCATGCAGTCTTCTGCTTCAAGGCTAGCTCGTTTGGATTGCTACTGCTTTTTAGCAAGATGTGTGCTGTCAATCTGGAACAGGGATACAAAAGGAAAGTGAAAATTAAATTTGATTTAAAACAACACTGACTATTGAAGAAGTTTTGGTTGATACAAAAGGTTTTTGTAACTTGAGTTGTCAATCAGTGCTTCTTACCAATATGATTGTCCTGAAATTGATACTAATTAATGTCTTGAGGCTGTTTTTGTCAGAGCTTTTCTTTCTAAAGCCTAGTTAGGTAGGGAATAACCCCAAAATAGTTTTATCTCTCAACACAGTAAATACGCAGAGATTTAAACTTTAATTCTTTCATGGAGCCTTCCTTACTATTAAGTAACAGCAAAGGGGAATAATAATTTTATCTTCTTGCTAAGAGTGGATTGTTTCCAAAACCTCTTTCTGCTCTCTGAAATTTTTTTCCTCCTTGTGAGCTGCTTGGGCAGCAAGGGAAACAGCATAACAAGAGCTACATCTTTTTTCAGAACTCTGGTCCTGAACTGAAGCAGTACATCATCTCTGCATTTCACTGTAGAGCTGTGGAGTCAGGGCAATAACAAGCACAAATTCATGCTGGGTGGAAAAGGGATTGAGAGCAGTCCTGAGGAGAAGGTGTTGATGAGGTCATGGCATGCCTGACAGGACACAGAAATGTGCTTTTGGAGCCCAGAAAGACACAGTGGTGTCCTGGGCTGCATCCCGAGCGCCGTGGGCAGCAGGAGAGGGAGGGGATTCTGCCCCTCTGCTCTGTTCTTGTCAGACCCCACCTGGAGTGCTGCCTCCTGGTCTGGGGGCTCCAACTATAAAGGACAGGGACCTGCTGGAGCAAGCCTGGAGAAGATCACAAAGGTGTTCGGAGGGCTGGAGCACCTCTCCTATGGAGGCAGGCTGAGAGAGTTGGGGTCGTTCCTGCTGGAGAGGAGAGATCTCTGGGGAGACCTTGTTGCAGTCTGCCAGTAGCTAAAGGGGCTACAAAAAAGCCTAAAAACGATTTTTACAAAGGGTGTAGGAACAAGATTAAGGGGGCTGTAATGCTTTACGGCAGAAAGGATATGATCTTACTCAGACTTTTATCTTGATCTCAATGAACCTATAAGTAAGAGAACTGCAGAGAACTTCTGATAATGCTCTTGTTGCACAGAGTGTTTAATAGTGGCCTTCGTCTGGTTCAAGTCAAAGCAAAAGAACAGACTTACAAATATTTAATCCTTTTCATTTCATTTGAGTGAATTAATCTGTATAAGTGTAGTTTTTAATCACGCACTACCCTTTGCTCTATTTTTCAAAAGCAGATATTACAATGCTGCCTGAACTCACTTTGGGTCATTAGCCTCCATTTAAATTTTCACTGTGGTTCTTCACAGTTGAAAATGTTATATTTCACTAACCTCTTTGGGGGCTCAGCTTGATTTTTCCATATTAAATGTAACTAACTTTTCTATCAATTTTCTGCCAGCACTTTTTTTTTACTTTGCTGCTCTACTCCATTATTATATGTAAAACTGTCCATCCTTAGTGTAGTGTTATTACATAAAGTTTAGTCAAGGCTCATGCTAGACAGGAAATGAACCAAGGCAGAGGCTAAAGCCCACTGTGTTCCAAAGAACCATGCACACTTAATTCAGCCTAAAAGTAGTAATACAAAATACCTCGTGGTGACAGAGATGTCATTTTTCTTTTCTAGCTGCTATCTAGCACAGTTGAAAAAAAAAATTGTAAATGCGTACATTACTCAGCTTAGTTCTTTGTAGTAAACTCTAAGTATAGGTTGCCATTTCATAATACACAGTCTATTTTGACATGGAAGCAGAACCTTGGATGAAGCAGAAACAGAACATCCAATCCCTTCTTGACATACCATACAAAAATGTAATTTTTTTTTCTCACAAATATAGGATGAGTTGTGAAGAATTCAAGGAAATAGATGTACACAACTGTTGTCAGCTGTGGAGAGAAAGTGAACTTTCTTGATATTAACGATACTGGTTTGTTGTAAAAAAGCACACATAAAAAAGTAGAAAAGGTATAGCAAGAGCTTGTGGGAGAAAGAGTCTTTATTCACCTGTTACCTAGAGAATTTAACGAAGTAATTTCCCCCCACACCATGGGAAGGAAAATCTGTAAAGGCCTCTAGAGACATATAATGTAAATGTAAAATTGTACGAGGAAAGCAGCCTATGAGAACACAGTACCATTAAATTTATATTGATTATAAAATGTGAGCAAAGCCAATGTTCAAGTCAGTCAAGATAAATGAGAATTTGCAAATGGTTCATGAAACATGAATATGGGTAAAGTAATTCACACAGTGATGATGTCCAAAAGTGTCAGAAGTGCTGTATTCCCTGCTGTTTGCACTGCTGAAAGCACTAAAATAACACCTTGCATCTCAAATCACAATTACCAGGCCTCTTCTTTTGCTTTTGTGCTGAGGAGAAGAGAGGGATTGCTATGGAGACAATATATAGCTAATAGCTGGAGGGTAGGTGGAATAAATTCAATAAATAAACAGTCACAGCTGAAAAGAAGGAACGAGGGATGACAACCAAGTCTGACAAAAAGCTTCTGATTTTGTATTGAAAATTTGAAAAGGATGTAGAAATCAAATGCTGTCACTAGAAGCTGATAAAGCCATTGAATAAACCTGGGAAAAACATCAGGGATTGATCTAGTGTTCAAAATGAGAAGCTAGCAGAGAATCATAGGACGTTTTGCTAAACTCTACAGCTGTTTCTATGGTTTTGAATGGGTCATTTATATTATTGCATTCTCTGAACATCAGATTACTATGAAATCCCCCTGGGTTTTTAGTCTGGGCATTGTGTGAACACTTGCTCTCTCTATTTAGTCAGTTCATTTCTTCCTGTGCTCTTAAAACCAGCATAAAGCTGGGCTGGTATGACAGCTGACTCCAAGGGATACAATCAAACAATATTACAAATCACCTGCTAATCTTAAAAAGCAATTATATTTCTGAGAAAGGTCATTAAATAATGCATAGTATGGCAGGTGACATAGAGTCATGTTAATGGAAACACTTAACACTGTTACCATGGTTAGTGTGAAAAATATGCCCAAAAGGGGCTGGTGCTGTTGACTGCCACTATTGATTCCAGAAAACCTCATTAGTTCTGCTTCTCAATTAATTATGAAATACTGGAGAAATGCCTGTCATTGTTCTTCCGTCAATTAGAATTAAATATAACAAAAGCTTAATCTGGGGTTTTTTTTCTGTATTTCTGCCCTGTATAGAGCTCCTGCCCACAGTGTATTATTCACTGTTGCTCAGCAGAAATATTTTAATGGTGGGAAAGGAAAACTCTTGACTGCAGTCCTTACCTTCCAGCTGACTTTCTGGGTACCTGGTCTGGCTTCACATCTTTCATTGCACAGTCAGGTCATAAATATTTTTCCTTCAGTGACTTTTCCCTCTTTCAATCAGATGTTTTTTAATCATTATCTTATGCAGTTTTACATTGCCTTTCCTCAGATTCACAACCTGGCTCTGGTCCTTTCACACACACATCTCACATCTCAGGAAAGGAGAAGGGTCGTTTTGGTAGGCAGGAAGAGAAGGATGGAAAGGTTGAAGGGTTGGTGAAGTTTTTTTTCCTGGAGCCTCCAATTCTCCACATCTCTTCTGTCCCAGGTATTCATCCAAACTGTAACTAATCATCATGACAGCTTTGTCAATTTTTTGTGTTATTTGTAAGAAATCAGCTGTGTGCTTTTTATTAGCACAGAGACTGAGTTCTCAGAGTTCGAGTTTCTTGTTTCTCCTATGTAAAATAATACAAATCTTTTAATAATTTGCAAATAAATCTAACAGAACTATGGTTAGAAGATTGTGTTCAGCTCATTTTTTGCCTGTCATCACCCAGTATTCTTTTAATCAAACGTGGCTGGCAGTGACCTGTAGCAGTTGAGAAGCTGATATACATTGACTTTTGCTCCTCCTATAGCAAATGAAATAACCTGCTGCAAGGAAAATGTAGTCACTGCCCAGGGCAGTAATAGGCTGAGATGACTAGATTCAATAAGTGCTGCTAACCAGGGAAACTTGTGAGCCCTTCGCTTTATTTGCTGTCATAATTGGTGGAAGTGAGGAAGTGGGTGTGTGAGGTTGAAGGAGGAAGTGGGAGGGAGCCTGGACTCATACTGCTAACTCATCTTCATTTTAATGCAGAAGGTATCAAGAGGAGCTATATTACTCAAAATGTCTTTTACACTGTGTTGGTATGTAGTGGATGTGAACATGCATTGTAGAATTTTCTATACAGAGAAATAAAAAGAATCCTCAAATTCTTCCAGGACAATAAAAGCTAGATGTGCTCAGTTCAGTGAACACTGATGTGCAGTTGTACTCCCACTGTTCTCTGACCTGTCTATCTCAGCATACACTTTCCATCTCTCTCACCTCTACACCTGGCTGGCACTACAGACATTGCAGCAGCACATGGCCTGTTACTTGACCTGTGCTTGGTACCTGTAGGAGCACAGAGAGCTCCGTGGAGCTGGCCACAGGTGAACCTTCTTTTGGTCTCAGGTGGGTTCACAGTGCATGCTGGTGTCTGTGCTGCCATAGTGGTTAAAGGTTAAAGGTGTCTCCAAGCTCCCCTCCTGTTACTAATGGGTCAAGACGTTTTTTTCTTTCTCATTTTAACTGTCTAGAAATGATGTGTCTAATCCAAGCAATTTATCTAGTCAGTGTTACCTGGATATAAGCAATGGGGAAGAGACACTTCTGAAACACATTGTGTCTCCTGTTGTATTCAATCATTTGGGGATTAGATGAGTCACTCCTCAGATTTATCAGACCCTTTACAGTGATTACAAAGGAAACCTGTATGACTAACCTAGATTGCGACATTTTTCGGATGTTAAAGCTGGAACACAGGAATTCCACCTAACCTGAATGACAGGGGAATTGGTTGAAAAAGTATTTCAGTGAATGAAGCTGAAATATAGGGCAGCATAGAAGGTAACAAGAAAAACAATAGAAGTACTAACACAATAGATCAACATATCATTGTAGTAAAGCATTGTAAATAAGTTTGTAGTGCAACGAAGCTTTGTTACAAAATGCCATATTATATACCTCAAAAGTGGAGACATCATGTGGTGTGTTAAAACTTATGTTTCTACTGGAAAAAAAATCCTCACGGTTAATTAATTTTATTGTTAATTATAAATATTTTAATTAATATGTTAATGGTTTTTGTATTTTTTATATTCACTGGAAATGTTTGGCAACATTTTAATGGAGTTGGGCTATCAATATGTGTAGGCACAACAGCTCTGTGAGCAAATTATCAACTTTACAAATAAACAGAATTCCACTGAGCACAGCAAAACCGATTTATGCCAACTGTGATTTTGAAACTATGTATTTTGATGGAAAGCTTTGAAAAAAATAATCACATTATTTAAAAGGTGTAAAGAGAAATCTGGAAACAGAAATAATTGCTCCATTTAACTCTCCAAGATGAAACACAATTGCATCTTTTCTTCTTTTGTGCATTCTTATTTATAGCACACAGTAAACAAACAGCATATTGTGTAGCTTTGAATAGTGGCTGACACTACTTCAAATAGATGATCTTGACAGCATGCCCAAAGAAATGTTTCAGCTTTACAGCCAGAGAATGTGTTTTTCCTGTGAACTAGGTGCTCATATAGATACATCTTTTAAATTAGGAACACAGTGTTTATTTCATTGTGGGTGCATTGTTCAAGCTTGTGGTCTTACATGGAGGACAAGGAGATCTCAGAGAAATGAGTGGAGTGCTGGTTGAACCTCACTGCTCATCTGAAATAGCATGAAAACTGTTCATACAGCTGGAGTGGCTGACTCAGTCCCGTGTTTTCATCTCTAAGAAGGGCTTTAGCTGCCAGGGCTGCGAGCAGTAGGTGTGACCCAGTGCCCAGACTCCCCAGGTGAGGCTGTGTGAGCTCTCTGGGTCTGCACCAGAGCACTGGCAATGTACAGACTGCCCCTGCAGGGTGACCAGGGACCAGGCTCTGGGGTTTGGCATGAATGCATGTGAACACACAGGTCTGTGAGTTCAGGGAGTATCAACTCCAAAAGGAAACTATGGCAATAAAATACATTCAAGAAGTCTGATTGTATCAGGCTGTGGATATTTTAAAGTTTCTATCATATTTATATACTTGTACAAAATGTGTGAGAGGCACCTAATTTGAAATGTTACTGACAGTAGTGTGGATTATTAAGGGCTGCTGGACTTCCCTTTCTCATGCATTATGCTCACTGACTTCCTCTGCTGCCCAGGGAGGTGGTGGAGTCATCCTCTCTGGAGCTGTTTTAAAAAAGACTGGATGTGGCACTAAGTGCTATGGTTTCGTTGATAAGGTGGTGTTAAGTCATAGGTTGGACTTGATGATTTCAAAGATCTTTTCCAACCTAGTTAATTCTGTGATTCTGTGAAATGTGAAATAGTTTGGTCAAACAAATCACGTTTGTCAAGCTCTATTAAAAAAACATTTGCTCAAAGCAATTCTAATTAGTACAGAAGCGTGTGAATAGACCAAATTCTTCTGACAGTTTTCATCCCAAATCTGTCTTANTATCAGAGTTAACATTAATTCTCTTGGTAATGTTCCCCTTCAGTCACAGGGACAAGGAATCCAAACATTGCATTGTAAAGGGCTACAGATGAATTATCTTCACAAAAACCACATGAACAAGGTATGGCCTGAAAGGTGTGTTGGGTTTACAGTAAACTGACAGGATCAACAACAGGTTCTGCTCATGACCTTGCTGTTCTGGACAAACAAACATCTGCCAGAGCTTGTGTTTCCCATCAGTTTTGTAAGAAATGCAGAGCCTGTGATATGTCTAAGTATAAATTTGACTTATTTTAAATGAGTAAATAGTCACTCCTGTCTGAGTGCTCAATTTAAAATAACTATGAAATGGTGCAATATGACAGTCTGACATTCCAATTTTTGAAAGCATTCAACTGTTTAATAAAACACTGAGGAGCAATATTTAAAGTAATGTACATTGTTACATCAGCTATATGCATTTAGTTATTAACACAAGTATATCTATTAAAATGATTTGTTGTGATAATTCAGACTATGAGTCACTTTCAGATGCATGAGAAGTCTGTACTAACTGCTGTGCTGTTTGAAGGGCAACCAAGTTGTCCATTACTGTGCCGAAGCAGGATGCATTGTAGCACATAGAAAATGCAGCACAGCCTAAAGGGGAAGCTGCAGTTAGCTAGTTATTTCTGGCTTCAGTAACACCACATACTGGATTTGTGATTTCAGGATTCTTTCTTACTCTTTGACCAGCTCTGTTTTTTCATAAAACCTGCCTACGGTTGCTCTCATCCTGACAGCTCCAGTTTTGGCAGCAAGGCTTGGAACCTTTTCACCTCTGAGGTGCTGGTGCAGCTAAATCAGACCTGGGTCCTGTAAACCTGCTCTGACAGAGGGCTAAAACTCAGACAGCTTCTAAAGTCACCTAGTGATAATCATGATGCATTACATGAGACACTGAAGTGCACCCCAGAATGCACCACAGCCACTGTTTCTTGTTTGTGAAATAATTTTATTTATAACATATTAACATAATAAATGCATGTATGTTGTTCTTGCACCAAGAGGTCAGATGAATGAAACCTGCATTTTCAGTCTTTGTAAAGATGTGGCCTGACTGGAATTACAGAAATCAAAAAAGTATTAGGCTAAATTGTAGGTGGTAAGTATTATTTTTAGGAAAGTCAGTATTTTATTTAATTCAAATGTTTATGTTATGTTATGCTATTGAATTTAATTCAATGTTTTATGTTAGGCATTATTAGAAAACAGGTTTTTATTCAGTATGCCTACTCGAGAGAGAACAGACTTGCCATTAGCATGTCCTAATTAAGAAGATTTTCTAGTAGATTACAAATGGGACTTTTTTAGCTGAATTATGTACAATAATATTGACTGATTCAGCTCTGCATCTGCCAGTGCAGTCTTTACTGCACTCTCATTCCCTTAATTTTCTGTAATGTGAGTACTCTGCAAATAACACCAGTCCCTTTGTTCCTGGGAGGGAACAGACCTGCCTGAGGCTTGTTGAGTTTATCAATGTTTGGGTTGTTTTCTCAGAAACATACTGGCCTAAACACACTGGTAAGTGTGGCAGATCTGATGAAAATAATTTACCCACTCGACACAATCATGGAACCTCTCTTCATCTTCTTGGAAAGGCTTTTGAGTGTATATTGAACTGTGAATCCTACAATATTGATTGCATTTCTGCAGAAATAATGTGCATTTATCAAGCCAGAAGCTGAATGTTACTCATCTAGTTCCTGTCCTCTGACTTTTTTTCAAAAGACCAAACATGGTTCTTGTTTCTCTTCCGTAAAAATGTATATTTAAGTTTTGGAGTTACAAAATATAAGAATTATATGAAAAGAAAAAAAAACACAAACAAACAGTAAAAACCTGTTGAGTGTTACTTTTAGATCCATTAATATTTTGTTCAGAATGTTTTGCCCAGAAAAGCTGCAGCTGCCCCATCCCTGGAAGTGTTCAAGGCCAGGTTGGATGGAGCTCTGAGAAATCTGGTCCAGTGGAAGGTGTCCCTGCCCTTTGCAGGGGCTTGGGAACTAGATGATCTTTAAGGTCCATTTTAACTGAAACCATTCTGATTCTATGAAAATGGTCTTTGAATGAGGCTTTACCTCAAATTAAGACAGGCACAGTGTATCATACCTGCTAGTGAGTAAGAGAACATATAGCCTCAGCCCCACAGACATTTCCCCCTCCCAAACAGCATCTATTTTCTATTGTAAATAGAAAGTGAATTTTCCTCTGAAGCCTATAATTATAGAATCAAATATTAATTAAAAAGTTAATTGCGAGAGACTTATAGTATAAACCAAAGGCACAAAAGTCAGCCAACATATAATTATGATACCTTTGTGAGAATTTGAAAATCTATTATTTAAATCAGTATGTATAGGGAAGTATTTAGAGGTTTGATTTTTTTTTTCCATTTTGCTGCCAGTTCATGTTGATTTCGTATTCCTTTTTTTTAGCATTTAAATCTGTTCATCCGTTAATAACCTAATTTCATGACTTCATGAACTACATGTTGGATGTGACCCCGGGTGAGTGTACACAGGGCTGACCAGCAGTCCCTGTGAAGGCTGCAATGCAGAGCTGAGGGTGTTATTGTGAGATGCCCTTTGGGACCACACTCTTCATTTTCTTTCCTCACTTGAGCACACTGTGTTGATTTGACAGGGTACAGCGGGATGGAAATAATTTAGACAAGATGTTGAGGTTTTTACTGTCTGAGACTGAAGTTGCCTTTGGGACTGGGCTGGGTTGGTCCCAGCTGCTGCACATTGCTGGCTCACTGACAGCCAGGGAATGTCCCATACTGCAGCACACTCAAATCATGCTGTTTACTTGAAATATTAACTTCTTGGGGAATGACAAAAGGTTCAGAGGCAAAGCAAGCTGCGCTTAGCCTCTGTTGGATTTGCAACGCTGGTAGTACACTTTTCTCTTTGCAGTTACTCTGCAGTCTGTGGGTCTGTTAAATCCTGTATTTCTTTGGGGAGCCAGGTGCTCTGTGGGCAAGGCAGGTTTATAAGGGCTAATTTAGTTTGCAGAACAGACAAAGGAGTGGTTCAAGACCAGTACAGACTGAGAAGAAGAGAACAGACAAATGTGAAGTGGACAGGGCATGCTGTAAAGGATGAGGTGGGAACAGATTTAGTGTTGGCTGGACAACAGGCTGCAGAGAAAAAGTTATTCCATCACCACGGCAACTAAAAGCCAAGAGAAAAGCGTAAGAGGCAGTGATGAGACCTGTGGCCTTACAAAAGGATGTGTATTCAAGGATGTCCCACAATGCCTATTTTCATTTGCCTTTCAGATGAGATATTAACTGCAGTGGTTTTATCCCTTTCCTGCAGTGCAGTGTTTGCACTGTTTGCACATTACAGGCCTGTTTCCGTGGGCTGATGGATGCTCAGAGCCCATGGAGCTCAGGTCAGCAGCTCACAGCACCATAGCCCATCCCAGCTGGCAGGGGAAATCCATGTTATCAGTCTGGTAGTACCAAAACTTTTTGTATTTTATTTCACAGCATCTTTTAGGTGTTACCTAGGCTTTACCTTTAAATGGGAACTGACTCTTCTGTCCCTCTCACCTGTTTCATACTCGCATGATTCTAACGAGGTCAGAGTGGCTCCTATCCTGTTGTGTGCCAGACAAGACAAAATGTAAGAGAATTATTCAGTCTGAATGCTGTGCTGTGAGTGATTATCTGTCACCTCAAACTTGGTATGTCAGGTGGGAATGAAACTGAAAGTCAGGCTTGCATATGAGCAGATACTGACTACTGACTTCTGCCAAAGAATGGCTACCCTGTAGGAGAAATCCTACCAGCAGCAGCAGTGTGAAGTCAGGCTACAAACCCATGGTTGTTTTCCAGCAAACTAAAACACACTGCGACATTACAGTGCACTATTTATATCTAACCACCCCTGTTTGGGCAAACAAGTGTCTAAAAACCGCATCAATGAACCTGGATCCTGATATTACATTGAAAACACTATTTTGCCACCTAGTGGTGGTTTCTCTCTTTATGTCTTTTGCTTCTCCAACTTGCATCTTCTTACCGTGCTTTGAGCTGTATATTGTTCAGGCAGGCAATTCTTCCAAGAAGGCACATAGTAATTTTCCAGAAAAGTAGCTTCATGTTTAGTAGAAACTGAAAGTTTGTTGGGATGAATTAGCCAACTTCTTTAAAGAATTACCTGGTTTAGAAAGTTTCTTTATGTTCCAGATTTGCTTTACTTTCTTAAAGATTAAAATAATTGTTCTTTTAGCTCTGTTCAAGATTTTAGTTAAATAGAATTTTCCAAAGTTTCCATCCACTATGATTTTCAGAGTAGATGGAGGACTTCACTCTAACACATCTGAGCAGCATTCCCTACCAAACAGTGTTTTAACACTTGTTGGGCTGTGGGAACAAGGTTGTAGTATAAGTAAGGGCCCCAGTATAAGTAGGGGCACTTATATTTTGAGGGAGGCAGATTGCTGCTCTACAGCCCCGAGACAAACACTTCTGAAAGAGTGGGATCTCTGAAAGAAGTCTCTTCAAAGCCATGCACTAAGTGTGTGATTTACTGCAAGGAGACACTCCCACCTGGGGTGTATTTAGTTATAACAAAGCTGTCTTTTGTTTACCATCACAGAAACAGCTGTGTTTGTCTATAAGCCGGAGAACAAAAATGAAAAATAAATTAAAATTATATTATGGTGCATTATTTTAGTTAGCGTGGTTTGATTTTGATGTTATCTTCTTGGGAGGTTGCATGGAACTTACTGCCTGAATGTTTTGCCAAACGTTTTTTTTTCATTTCAACCTCTGAAAATATGCCAGAATTCCAGTGACCTTTTCTTTTACTAAAAAGGCTCTTGTCTTACTGGAGAGGGCTAGCTCATTATTGCTGGTGAAATTATACCTTCATGAGAACAGTATGGTGCTGACTGAAACAAAACACCACATAGAAAGGAAAACCATCCAAGACCTAAAATGCTAAGGAAATTATGTACACTTCTTCCCAAGAAAATGGCCTGTTTCTAGATTTTCTGAGTCAGTGGCATTGCTGTATGAGCTGATGAGAAATCAGAATTGTGTATAGATTGTAGCACTGTGACAGTGACAGGCTGTGCACTGTTGCACTGCATAGGCTGGAGGGGCTGAGGGCACCATCAGCAAAGGGGACTCAGTGTGTCAGAGCCATCAGGAGAGCAGGGACCATCCACTACACACAAACATTTAGTCCTCATTTCTGATCACCTCGTTGTTCATTCACATTGTGGCATCTTCGTGAATATTTGTTTACAGACAGACTGACGAGGGTTTCCATGTGAAAGCAAATGACTACTTATGAATTCCCGTAAAAATCCATCTAAAGTGAAAAAGCTTTACTCAAAGGGTTAAGATAAAATTCAGAGGGCAAGAGGACAAAGCTCAGAACTGGATGTGAATTGACACAAGCAGAACTAAATTTTTTCAAGTTCCTTAAAGTAAAATAAAAAAGATCCACAGAAAACCCTTTCGACTCATGCTGGTAAATATGACTCTTGAAAGGATTTATTGTTCAATTTCTATTATATCTCCTTTCACCTAAAAATTAAAGAATTACATTTATAAATAAAGTCAAAGCCACACCTGACTTTATTACTAGCAGACCTTATACAAAAATACTTATTTCATAGATGTTTTAACCTTGGTAAGAGTAATACAGATTTTTAGTCATCCCCAGTAAGGGTGTTTATGTTTCTTCAAATGAATTATTTCATGACATCTGTAAACTGTTAAACAATGGTTTCTTCCTTGTATGTATGTCATCATGTGCCAATTAATTGATATAACCCACTGTTTTACTGTGCCTTTGACCCAGGTTGTCATGGTGTAGAAACCTGAAACTATGACCCTTATTTCTGTCAGCTTCACCTCTTTGGTAAACAGATGGTATTTGGTTTGGCTGAGTGAACTGGGATATTTGTGAACTGGCTTTAATGATCCATCTGTGCAGGTTGTTTTTCAGCAAATTATAGGCTCATAGGACAATTCAGGTAGGAAGAGACCTCAGGAAGTCTCTAGTTTAACCTCCTACTCCAAGCAGGGTTAGCTGTAGGGTCAGACCAGGTTGCTCAGGGTTTTGTCTTGGAACTCTCCCAGAATGGACACTGAATCAATCTCTCAGTGAAAGCTCTGCACTGCTTGATGGTCTTCCCTGAACATTTTGACCAAGAACAGATGCCTGGGAGACCTGGTCAGCCCCATCCACTACCTGTATTGAGAAGTTACCCCTGAGAATGCTCAAAAACCACTGACTGTGTTCCACAGCCACCCATCCAGCAGATCTTGGGTTGAGTTCCCCAGGAGAACCAAGGTGTGTGACCAGAAATACCCTTAAGTTTAAAGAAATCTCTGTCCATTTCTTCACCATCACCACGGGGTCTGTAACAGCAACCCATCACAGTGTCTGCCTTCCCAGCCTCTTCTCTGTTCCTGACCCACAGGCTCTCCACCAGCTGGGCATTCACCCCATGGAAGAGCTCTGTAAATCCAAGCTGCACCTTCACACAGTGGGCAACCCCTTCTCCTTGTCTTCCCTGCCCATGTTTTCTGAAGAGCTTGCTCCATCTTCTTGCTCCCACCAGCTGTGCAAGCTGTTCCACCATGTCTCAATTATTCCAATATTTTTGTAATTCCATGCAGAGCTCTGCTTTCTCCTGCTTTCTCCACAGGTTGCAGGTCTCTGTATACTCTTAAAGTTGATGTCTCTTTACCTTTCTAATTGATTCTGAGGTGTCTCCCTGCCACCAGCCCTTTGCTTTCCACCCCATTCAGTGCTCCCACATGTCATTATTTCCATTAATATGGAAATAATAATAATAATTTGCATAAAATTTAAAATAATTTTAAAATTTAAAAATAATTTTCGTAATTTTCATTCAAATTCCTAGGTTAAAGCACACCTCACCAGGTGAGTCAGCATGTGAGCAAACACTCTCTTCTCTGGCTTTGTCAGGTGGATCCCATCTCTCCCTAACAGTCCTCAATCCTCACAAAGGATCCTGTGTTTTTAAAAGCCAAGTCCCTTTTGATGACACCAGTTGCACAACTGGGTATTGATTTGCAGGACCATCTGCTCCTTCTCATGAATTTCCCCTTCACCAGCGAGACGAAGGAAGCACAACCTGGGCCAT
>VZTT01001298.1:11081-21394 GCA_013400855.1 Buphagus erythrorhynchus
TGAATCTGAACCTATAGCTTTCATTCACTTACAGAGTTGATTGCAGATATACATACATACATATATATATGTATATGCCAGTTCCTTAGGTGGTTTTATTCAATAGGTATCAAGGGGTTTGATGAAGAAAGTTAAGTATGATGATTGTCTCCACTTTGCAGGTGGGCAACTTAGAGTAAGGAGAGGTTTGTAGACTTGCTGAAGGCGATTGGTGGTTTTCTAAAAAGTTTTTGACAGCATAAGACAAACCATATTCTGCTGAGCATTTGTGCTTTGATATCTTCAAAACTTTCTTCAAAGTGTGCTATTACCCCAGAAAACAAAGGAACGGATTTGTAAGTGTTAGCTTGTTAAAGTTCAGCTGAAGGTTTTGCACCTGAAATTAGGGCAGAAGGCAAAATCCTGTTTTCCATATGAAGATGTTTATGTTAATTCATAGTAAAGAAGAGGCAACTGGCAATGAGAAAATAATAAAAATAGTAAGTATTTTTAGATTCTTTACTAACTGTAAGTCTTATGCAAATTTGAAATCCTGCACTGGGTTTCCTTACTTGCTGAAAAATATCTCTAATGCCCAAGATGCATACAGGCCAGAAGTGTATACATGCATACATACAGATGCAAGTCTGTGTATAAAATCATACCCATGTGCCTCCATGCACATGCTTTATATTTTGTGATCCATCCTTTCCTTCCTCTCATTAAGTCAAATAATAATCCATATTTTTGCCTTCTTTTCTTGGGTTTCAGTTTTAAAGCAACATTTGTATGACCATGGGTTTTGTGTTTACAGCATTTTCTATCGTGTCAACTGCAGTTATGTGTTTATTTGGAAAGCTTCATTGAGACTGGCCAAGAAAAAAAATATAGTACTTTTCAGAAATAATTCTTGCTATCACTTATTATTTAATGAGGTGAATATGGAATTGTTGAACCTGCAGCATCAGTGGTGATAAGATTAAAAACCTGGAGATTTTGTCTGCCCTTCCAAGCAGTTGCAGTTTGTTCTAATGAGATTCCATGCAGGAGTTATGAGTGGGTTTAGGCTTGTTTGTGAGTAGCTAGTTGCTTTCACAGATCATGAGCTGGACTACTAAACTAGGTCTCAAAGCAGCATCTGCAAGACTGGAGGAAATGACTGCTTATCAAAAAGATGGTCCACATCTATCTGAATTGTTACTTATTAAGCAAAGATCAGCAGACAAAATGGTGATCATAGAAAATTCTGCCAGCCAGTGATTTCTGGGCTACAACCTTTGTCCTGACTCACAGTCCTGAAGAATTTGAGAGAGGTCTGTTTAGAGGTAGTGAAACCTTCAAACTCTTGCCTATGATGAGGAAATTTCTCTTTCCCACTGTGGCAGTTTCCTAGCTACTCTGATTGCTCAGGCCAGCTAAAAAACAGTGTGGAAATATTGTATGTTAGTCCATTATGCTCTCAAGAAAGTTGTCTTCTAGCTAAAATTCAAAACAAAAGAACATGCTAAAATATAGTCATGAGATTGTAGGTTTATGTAGACAAATCTTCATAATAGCAAATGAGGAAATTACTCATAAAAATCCAGTCAACCAATACCAAAGTTTATGCCTGTAAATTCTTAAGCACCACCTTGAAAATGGCCACTATAATGAAAAGGAAATAATCTTGGTTTGATGGAAGCAATGGTAATCAGTTTTCTCTAGTAAGCTTTAGTAAGGAATGTTTGTATAAGAGGACATTGTGGTATTGGTACAATCCTGTTTCTAGCAAAGAGTTACTCTTAGCTGGATCTGGTTCCTCTGTGTCTTAAAAAAAAGTAGAAAGCAGAACAAGAACACTACAGTGAAGCATGAGGGCTCTTCAGAATTCTGTCTGGTCACCTTTAGTAATTGCTTACTTTTACTATATAAGTATATAGTATAGGCCTTTTTGCTTAATTTCTTGTGAGCTTCTGGCTGACTTGCCACCCTTTAATGAGCTGCATGGGTGAAGAATGTGTTATAAGCAAGCTGGATACAGGTAAATAGAAAAGACAGGGTGTTCCCCATGGATCAGTGTTCTCTGTAGAGATGTTTATTTTACTTGATGTTACTTATTTTAGTTTTGAGGATTTGTTAATGTGTGTCTGAGGATAATCAGTTTGGGCAGAAGTTTGTGGAGGGGAAAGAGTATATTTTAAATGTCAAATTATATTTATAGAAATTTCAGCTTAGATTACATGTAATTGACAGTGCCCTTTAGATTAACAAGTGAGACAGGATCATCTTATGTTCAATAATCTTTTACGTTTAAGGTCTTTCTTTAATGGTTTGGATTGCAGCTTAAAAATAGAAATCCTGTGCATATGCTTCTGCTTGCTAGGGTACTGCAGACTTGATTTCTGAGGTTGCTGACAGCTTCTGAAAGATTTAGGAACTGTCAGCAGGAAACATTCCCATAGAATCGGTACTGTGAACTTTTTCTGGAAAAACAGCATCATTTAGCAGGTAATATATCTGCAATAAAAATACAGTTATGCAATAATGACTCATTAATATGGTCGATCATAACATGGTCTTTTCAATTCAATTTAAAAAGGAACTTGTGGAAAGAAATAAGTTCCTACTCAGCTAGTTAGTAAACTTGGTTATTTCTTTTATATTGTTGGGTTTTAAGCTTTGAAATAGCTATTTGATTTGTATGGGAGATAACATTTAGTCACAACGTTTGATTTCTGCATAAACAGATTTCCATTTATACTTAGATTAGTACAATAAGGTTTTTTCCTTTTTTTTCCTTATTTTTTTTTTACTTTTTTGAATATGCTAGTAACTGCTGGAGTACTTTGGTATGTAACTGCTCATTTATCCTGCATGTCTTTATGATCTTGTCAGTGCTTCATGTCTACCATAGTTTTTCTAATCTAAAATAATCCCAGTGAAATCCTTTGATTGTCTGTTTGGACCTGATCCATTTCTAAAGCAGGAATGTAATGGGCTTTATGGCACTTACTTGGAAGTAATTTATCCAACAGAGTGAATATAGATACTTGTTTTAATAAGAATATGCTTTATGGTAAGTGGAGACGGCTATTTAATTAGCCAAAAGGAAAGTAGTTCATGATACAATCTGTTCCAATCATCTTGGACATTAAACAAAAAGTCAGACAAAGTTATTTATGTGCATGCATTTTATTTGCAGTTGTCTTGAGTAACCTCTTGGTAGAACTTTACAGGATTATGTGAGGAAAAAAATGTGGATGTGCATTTATTTAAAAAAAATGTAAACAGGAGTTTCACTTATTGCTGTCAGTGCTTCAAGTGTGCATCTCTTAAAGCAGTTGACAGTGGCAGCAGTGCTCAGTTTATCCTGGATAATATGCTCTTTCGACATTTGGTGGTTTACATCTTTCTGGTGTGAAGGCTGATATAGGATGCTATAAAAGCATTACACTGCTTCTTTCTAATGTGGATTTTTCTATTGCTTTGAGCTGCCTATTGCATAGATAAATAAGATGTATTTCTGAAGCAGAAGGATTGCTGTGCAGTGCTGTAGAAGCTGCTAGGATTTTAGGAGGGATTAGAACAGCATTTGGAAACTAAATGGGAACATGCTTCCTTCAGTTCTTCTGACTATATTGAGTACTGGACTTTTACTTAATTCTTTGTGTTAAAAACTGCTATTAGTAGTAATTGTAATCACAAACCTAAAAACAGCAAAGCAAAGGAGGAGCAGTGTGTTAGAGCAAGTGTTAAAGCATTCTGTTATTTATGTTATACTTTGTTGTTAGAGTGTACTAACTACAATGCTTGATTTTCCTGCAAAATTGTCTTTCTTTAGGGGACTAATCCATAACCTGTTTGATTTGATTTAGTAACTTCTGTGGACTCCAGTAGTCTTTGGATGATGTGTCAGGGAAGGAAGAAAGTCTCATTTACCCAAACAAAGTTGGAGCTATTGCAAATACAGGGTACTGTTGGAGAAAAAGAGATTGCATGTCCATATGTGAGAGGTGCTTGCCTTATCAGTGGTTAAAATGGTTATTAGTAATTGTTAATGTCTCTTCACTGCCCACCATTTTGTCTGTAGAAAATCTTCTGAGGTTTTTACATTTAAGCAGATCACCAGGATGTTCCTGAACGACTGATTTCATATGCAATTTGTCAGTTCATAGGAGCCTAACCAGCATTCTGTGTAGTAAAGCCTTCATTGTGCTGAACAGACACAGTATTTTCTCAGCATTATGATAAAAGACACAGATATCAGGCATACTCATTCAAGAGGAATGCCTGTGGCAAGAGGAGTGAAGTCCTAGGCCTAAGTTTATTTAGAGTAAAGAAGAATACATAAAAATTAAGGAAGCACTTTTCTTGCAGCTCCAACTTCCAACCTTTTGTACAGTGAGTTGGAAGAGTTTTTGATACAAGACAGCGGGTAGTGTGTGCTGACATTTTCCCTCCTCCCCACAAACATGCATCACCAGCTGGTTTATGTGACCCTGCTTGTTCCCATGAAGTCACTGGTAATGCTGGAATACTAAGCAAATATGGCCTACATACAAGCACAAGTCATGACATAGCCTGGAGTCTAAAAGCCAACAAACTCATGGCTTTCTTCTCTGCAACAAGTCAGAGATGAGCAACTACTGTAAATTGTATGGATAGCTCAAACAGACCATTTTATTCAGCTACATAATAAAAGCATCACACTAAAGGGGAGAGATGTTTGGTTTGGGTCATATTATGACAAAATTCCATATTAAATCAACTTAGCAGCTCAATTCTGGCAAATCACCAATAGTTTACTCAAAAGTACCAGAGCCTTGCTGTGTCCAGTTCTAGCATGATACCAAACGTTAATAGAGAGCTCAAACTCTGTTCAAAATTGCATTTTAAAATTGAAGCAAAAAATTAAAGCAGGTATTTATTATATACAAATACTAACTGCCCCAAAACCCAGAGGAAAACCTGTCTGAACTTCCTAGACCTGATTGTCTAAGGCCCATTTTCTGGAAGGTGCTAATTGCCTCCTAAGGGATGCCAAATGCTCTCAAATCATTGAATTCAATGAACCCAAATTGATGTATTTCAGTGAATTCCCGATGAAGTCAGCCCTTTGAGCACTACAGACTCAAGGGCTCTCAGAAGTATGCAGGATCATGTCCTACATGGAAAAACAAAACAATGTTAGTACAGGGTTCTGTATGACAACCAGGGAAGTTAATAGGTCAAGAATTAGAATTTATGTAGCTGTACTGCTCATTTGTGTTTTCATTTTTTGGACACAGATGCATCTTTAACTTTTTGCTCTGTGAGTAGTCCCATTGATTCAGATATAGAGAACTATTTAATGTCTAGAACTCAATGCACCTAATTCCTTGCAGAGCTAACACCTGAGGGATTTAGGAACAGGGACAGGACAGGTCTGCTGTTCTCCCAATCAGCAGGACAATTGAGCTTCCTCAGGAGCTGCTCCTGAAGCCCATTCTGTGGACTCTGATGGTTCAGGTGCTGCTGCAGAGGCAGTTCAGCTGTGTCTGCAGGCATTACATAATTATGAATGTGGAAACATCAACACTAATCCTAGGGTTAAAAGTACCCTCCCTTTGCAAAGCTCTGAGATGGAAAAATGTTTTTAGAGTATATACAAACTCTTTAAACAATACAGCAAACACTTCTTAGCACCTCTCTGTAGCTTTTGAGACTTAAACTACTTACCTCATATTGGCAAATTTAGCCTTTCAACTTCATTGTGAAGTTGATCATTACATTATATTGGCAGCTCTTATCTATTGCTGACATGCAACCAGCTCTACAGTGAAATGCAGTTGCCTTTTCAAAGTGACATTGCACACTCATGGGAAATAACAGGCATGCTTTACTGATCACAGATCATCAGATCCTCAGATTCAGATCTCACACAAAAGACTCCAGATCTCCTAACACCTGAATCCAATACTGAATCAGAAGGAAAAACATTGTCTATTGCATCACTAAGCTGTTCCTGCAGTGGTAAGCTTTCTTGGAGGTCTCTCTTCCAAATGTTAAGCAGCCCAACCAGTCTTAGCTTTTAAGATCACAGCCCAAGGTGATATGGCTGCAGGCCATAACTCTAATGAAAACCTGGTACAGTGGGTAGATTGTTCCTGGATCTCATTATAGGCAATTGTTCCACTACTTCTGCTGTTTTTAATTCCTAAACCTAATATTTACCTCTGAGCATTCAAAGTTATTTTGAATTTTATCTTGACAAATCACTAAGGGGTCTATTCTTCTTTCAATGCGTGCATTTAACTCTCATTAATGTTCATATGAGTTATGCACAGAGCTCAGCTCCAGCAGGTTTTTCCAGCAGGGCCTGAGTCCCAGCCCTTATATGGTATTTCAAAGTTTCTTATGTTTCTGAACAAACGCAAAATTCTTCTTCCCAAATGGAGCAGAACAGTGCTTCCTCCCACCCTCCACTGTGACCTTCTGGCCTGCTACACCTATCAGTGGTAAGGAGTCTGTCCCCTTTTCTTTCCCCATTTCCAGCCATGCTTACATATGCATACTGGGAATCTTGAGGGCATGATTTAGCAAAGAACTCACTCAGGCTTGGTGTTACAGGATCCTTGTGCAAGCTTTTACTGTAGAGTAACTGATAGTGTGTTTTGTACTGAATCAAGCTCTAAATTATGCCTAACACTCAGTTAGCTAGGAAGGAAAACAAGTCCAGGCAAATTGCACACCGTTTTTGACATTCTGTGAGCTCTCTGGCAGTCTTTCAGTTGTACTTCTCAAAGATACCTTTGCTTTTTGCTTCATATTCTTGACAAAATGTTGTGTATCGTGGACTGAGCACATGACATCTAGAAACAAACAAACCCTGAAGGAATTAATTTTTAGACACAAGAACCCAAAGGTTTAATAGGATGAGTGTTGTTCATACTGTATTAGCTTCTGTAGCGTGAGTTGAGAGACTTAGCATAAAGGTTTTGGAAAATTACGATTTCCTGGGGCTTCTGCACCAATCCTTTGATACAGTGCAGGTTACTTTGTCAAGCACTGACTGAAGCAATCTCAAGGAAAATGCTGGAAATAGAAGGGGCTATTTTGAAACTTAAAAATGCCTCTGCAGGGCAAGGTGAAAGGAAAATAAATCTCTTCCTAATAGAGAAGAGCTGTAGAAAACAGACCTGGAAATACCAATGTCTGCATTACAGAGATCTCTGGATATTGTCATGAGATAGCCAAATATGTTGCTTCTGCAGGTAGAGCTCACTGGGAAAAAAATTTCATTCTTCCACAGATTTTAATGTTTTCTTTGAGGTTGGAGGAAGGAAGAGGGGAGAACTACCCTCCATTTTTTGACAAAAGCCAAAACCATAGGAAACACGATATATCTGAAATTAACTGTGCTGCAGGGAATGCTGGACTGACTGATGGTGTCTGACATAATTTTGGTCAGTTTTAGTGCTGTGGTTTGCAGAGGAGAATCAAACTGGAAGGAATTTTGTTGGTTCTAGGGCTTCCAGGGCCACAGTCCACTGTACTATCTGTCCTGAGAGCAAGGATGCAACATTTCTAGTCCACTTGGTTCCCAGATTTGGAGCACTATTGAAGACAGGCAGCCTGAACAGAAGTGGGAATCTGAAAGCTTTGGGATTCAGTATGATGACAGATATCATCCTGCAGATACCTACAAGCTACAGTGCAAGCCATTTTCAGGCATGAGGCAAGGATCCTTGATCCCAGAAGCTCTGTTTTGACTGAGGTTGGCAAGGCTTCAAGGTAAGTACCAGTACTGAGAGCTTCAGTGGAAGGACGTACAGCAGTGTGGGAAACTGGGCTTCCCAACAGCTCAGACAGGCTGGCAAGAAGCCAGTCATACTAAGACCTGCCTAACAGACAGGAAGTCACCAGGTGTTGGCTGAAGTACTATGGGGACAACTTATAGATTTTGATGAACAAGCATTTTTGACAAGCAAATGTCATTGGAGAATTCCCAATGACATGTAGTTTCCAGCAGTTTGAGTATGTTCAGATGTTGTTTGGTTTAAATCTGGTCTTCTTGTAAAATGCAAACAAATGTCAATTACCACATGCAAAACTATGATGTAGAAGTTATCTCTTTTGGGGACATGGGTTACTTACAGAAAGCTACTTTCTAAGTAAATACTGTGTATTTTCTGTACAGAGGGCCAAGCGTTCTAGGATTTGCCTCCTTTTCACTTTGTAGATGGAGTGACCTGGCTGATCAGGCAATAAAGGAAGGTGTATGTGTGTACTGGGGGTAAATGAATAGCTCCAGCCTCAAAGAGGAAAAGTGCTTTTTAATGTTGTGATTTTACTTCTTCCTTGGAGGCAGAACTAAGAATTTCATGATCAGTTATAGGTTCTCAATCAGTACAGCCTCTCCTGCACCCTTAGGAGCTAAACAAGCTACAAAGCCCATATGTGGGGTTTTTTTGTGGAGATTTCAGTTTATCATATGAGCAGAAACCAATGTGCTTCTGATTCATCTTCTCATTCTCTTTAGTTTTGGGATAAAAATGGCTCTGACAGAACCCGCCACTTATTTTTGCCTTAGTTGTTTTGCTTTTTGGGCTTATACCTGGTAGTATTTCAGAGTTTCTTCTGTTTCTTCCCAGTTATCTAGGCTCTGTTCTCAAGGTGCTTTTTGTCCTAAACCCTTGATCTGCTTCCCCAAGGGCTTTCCCATTTTCTGTGTGTCTCACCAAATTGTGCAGTGATGTAGCATGATCATTATATTCCTACTGGTTCCAGTAACACCCTCCTTCTTAGTCTCAGATTGACTTTCACTGTTGCATGAGAAAGGTGGTGTTGATGTGTCTGACACTGTATCAGAATCTCCCACCTTTTTCTTTGTCCTAGTATCTAATGTTAAACTAATGTACTAAATCATATATTATGCCTTGCAGATAGGCATTCCAATATAAAAGTCACACATTTTCAAGCTTTCATGCTTAAGAAAATTGAATCATAGAATCATTTATCGTAAATAGAATAATTTGTTGCAAAAGACCCTTTATAGAAGAGTAAGAGCTAACAACTACATCTGGATAGCAGCCGTCATAGCATTATTTTTAATATACTATCTATTTTTATTATTCCATCCTCTGGATTATTTTGCACAGAGATGGTACAGTGAAGTGTGCTTTCAGCAACGATGAGAGTGCCTTCAATGCTCTCAAATGACAGTTTTACCTTAGAAGGAACAATAACCAAGCTTATATTTTCACTAATTGGTGGCACCAGCAAGCTCTACAGTTGGTGCAATATCTTTGTTTTAAAACAGTGAGCTCATTAGAGGCAGTAGGCTGCTTCCATTGGAGTGGTTAACAAGCTGCAACCCAGAACATTCCTACGTGCCTTTCCACCCCCTCAGAGACTGCCTTAGTCATCATAGCCTAAGAAAGTAAGAAAGATTGTTTGCTGAAATGTGAAGGAATTTTACCATTCCGTGGTATTGGAATTAACATATTATTATTGGATTCCAGTCCTTTATTACTTTAATGTCTTTATTTTGACTATGGTTCTAAAAAAGCAGATCTGTGAAAGAACTTCTGGCTTAATACACAAACATAAAACTTTTAAGAGCATTATGGTGGAAACATGATTGAGAGCTGTGGGCATTAATATAACTAATTGAATCTAAACTTGCTTCAGTACCCTGTATTTACTGAAACAACTTGAGCTAAGCAATGGTTATATTGTCTTATACTGGAGGGAAAACAATTGCTCATTGTATATCACAGAATCACAGAGTGGTTTGGGTTGGAAGGGACCCTAAAGATCATCTAATTCCAATGCCACTGCCAAGGGCAGGGACACCTCCCACTACTCCAGGTTGCTCAAAGCCCCATCCAACCTGGCCTTGAACACTTCCAGGAATGGGGCATCCACAACTGCTCCAGACAGCCGGTTCCAGTTCATCACTGTACTACCAGTAAAGAATTTCTTCCTAATAGCCAATCTAAACCCACCCTATTTCAGTTTAAAGCCATTTCCTCTTGTTCTATCACTATTTGTCCTTGTGAAAAGTTCCTCTCCAGCTCTCTTGGATCCCCTTCAGGTACTGGAAGGGGCTCTAAGCTCTCCCCACAGCCTTCTCTTCTCCAGCTGAACAACTCCAATTCTCTCAGCCTGCTTTTACAGAAGTGCATCAGCCCTCTGATCATCTTTGTTACCCTCAATTGGACTCATTCCAACAGGTCCATGTCCTTCTTATGCTGGGGTCCCAGAGCTGGACACAGCACTCTGTGTATTGTCTCAGGAGAGCAGAGCAGAGGGGCAGAGGCACCTCCATCCACCTGCTGGCCACACTGCTTCAGATGCAGCCCAGGCTAGGG
>VZTT01001299.1:2789-14581 GCA_013400855.1 Buphagus erythrorhynchus
GCTGTTAGGGCACACAGACTAAGAGAAATACTTGTTTTATTATTAAATTTTAATATAAATTATTTCTGTAAGTTATCCTTTTACTTTTTCATTACTCTGCTTTGAACAAAGTTTTAGCCCTTAAAACTCATCCATAATTTTAAGGTGTTCTGTACACAAAGATGTGATGCTTGATACAGCAGGACCCTGGGTCGCTCTTGCAGAATCTATTTCTCCAGAACATTCTTCCTGGAAATCCTCTGCATTAACAAAAAGCTTTTGTTAATTAACAATTACTCCCACAGAAGATGCATGAGCTGGACAACAGAAGGCAAAAGTCTGCCATGGTTTCCTTCTCTATTTATAGTGTATGGGCTGCCTATTATATTACCAATTGCATTTCAGAGGGGCTCCATAGTCCAAAAGCTGTAATGAATGCTGAAAATATTCCTGTGACTTGGTACCATTTGTAAGAAGGCAGCCAGGAAGATGAATGGAGAAGCAAAGATCAGATATTCTCTGATTCCTTCTTGAAATAACTGGCTGAGATGGAAATATCCATTGTGTTCACACTAAGAGTGAACTGTCCATAAATCCCAAATATTCTGTTCCAGGCACCACAAATAACAGAAAATTATTCACAACTTCAGCATCAGGAAATTAAAAAACTAATGAAAACACACAGTGTGGGGCACAGGAAAACCCAGACCACCACAGTCTGAAAAGGCCAACAAACAGCAGCTTTACCCCCTTCCTTCATATCGTGGCTTTGAATTGAATGAGAAGAATTCTGACTCAAGTATATTCAATGTGATAATTTCACTATTATACCCAAACACACATGGGTGAACAAACTAGAACAGCTTCAATGCCTTCAAAAGCTCAGTTTAAATGTGCAAAAGGAAGAATAGGAAAACGGTGTGCATACTCATTGTAAATTCTCATAAGAATTTACAAAATAGAAGGGTTTTTCTGAAATACAAAATAGTGACCAAGAGACAGATCTTCATCAAATATACATTCTTCTCAGAAAAGAAAATTGATGTCTTCCTAAGGGGAATAAAATAAAGTAATAATGATAATAAATAAATAAACCAAAACAAACAAACAAACACCAAAACAACAAAAAAAAACTAATGCAAAATAAGAAACTCTTTTGCTGAATCTTTTGCTTTTCATACCTTAAAACAACTTCAAAATAGCAAACATGGCTATATGATTATCTCTTTCTGATACTTCTAGTCTCACTTACATTTAAATAAAAAACAGAAAATGAACAATATAAGCCCAACACTCCAATTGTATTATCAGAGCATTTCAAGATATTTTAAATTTAAATACATATCTTCAATCTCTTCTAAAAAATAATACTTTCAATCTTTTGAAAGAAATGTTGAAAACCAGACAAAAGAAATTAAAAAGGACCAGGGGAAAGATAAGAAAATTAATCTGATGAGAACATGGAAGACAGCAAACATAGCCTGGACAGCCAATGAGATCAGTGAGGTGAAAGAAATCTCATTACAAATCCCTAGTCCTGTATAAGGATTTATGTCAGATTTGGACAGGTTTCTTTAAAAAGTCATGCCTCAGTTCTCTGCTCCTTAAATGAGAAAATAAATGCCTTCATTTCAGGGATTAAAAAAGTTAGGATAATATAATTAATACTGTGTAAGTGCTTGGAAGTTACCAAACTATGCAAAGTATTGCTGTCTTTAAGCATGCCATAGCAGCCCATCAGAATGCAATACAATCTGCTGTGACAATAGGAGAAAGGAGAATGATGAACACAGAACTGGGGACAAACTGCTATGACAATAAATACAACTAAATCAGCTAAATAAATAATAATAATGAAAAAAAAGAAGGTAGTATAAATCAGTAAGCAAAGTGAGCAGGGAACATTTAGAGATACATTAAAATTCCACTACCCACGTCTCCGTTCTCCCTTCCTCCAAAATTTTCTTAAAGCATAGGCACACTTACACTTCCAGTCATGAGGCACACTCATGTATCTCATGACTACAACCCACATATGAAAATAAAAGCAAATAGCTGCACTTTACTTATTAGCATAGTACTTTAAGAGTAAAAGGCACTCATATTTGTCAGAGAAATGTAGTATCTTCCATAAATCACAGGAAATAAGGTAGAGCCAGTCTCATGTGTGTGTTGGCTTCTTTGTGCCACCCAGTGTTTTAAACTAACACACCTTTCAGTGCAGGTGCAAAACCATCTGTTGGTGAATGATAAACAATTTGGGGTTTATTTCAAATAAACAACTGACTAAATAACCTGAGAGGCATAATAGCAGGTAACCTCAAGGTTACCTCTGGAGGAGAACTTAAGGCATATTGCATATATGTCCTGACTCTGTTATGTCAGAAACAAAGGACAGGTCAACATATCATTTCTCATCTGACTTCTAAGATCCCCTCTATTAGAGTTTTATTCCATATTAAGCTGGCAAAACTTAGTATTTCAAGAAAGAAAGAGATATTATAGACTCCTTACATGCATCACTTTGCATAGGCAGTTTAAAACAATGTTTCTGAAGTATAGACCTAGAGAAGATGATAAAAACTAAGTTATGGTCAAAAAAAGAAAAAAAATACAGTCTGTTAATATACATTATACTGCAAAAATTAATACAGCCATGGTTTAAGAGTGACTGTCAGATTTCCACATAATGCTTTGGCCTACTTTCTAAAGAACTTTATCTGGCCACAGAGAGACTCTGAGATTTGAGCTGTCTTGAAAATCTGACTCAATATGGTTGCTCTCAGAGAGAAAAACATAAACAGAATTAATTTATTTACAGTCTGAAATAACCTGCAATCAAATGCAAAGTGAGAGATCTATTCATTACAACTGGGCTGCATTCACTTTCATTATATCTGAATTTACCTAATTGCTTGTATAATTCCATTGTTCAAAGATAAGTAGATTTAAAAGATTGAAATATAAGCATTAAGAAAGGCAAAGACTTTTTTGCTATAAATAAGAATAAAATCCAATGGAGTGCTACATCAGACCCAGTTTTTCATACCACATTAGAAAATTGCTTTCATCTGTTGTTAAAAAAAAAGAAGCAGCTGATAAGTTTGTTTCCTCATTATTGTTAGATAATGGAAAAGATGTTGGGTTTTTTTAAATTTTCATTTTTATACCCAAGAAAGTATTTCCTTAACATTGCTGTGCCAATGCCAGAGCAAATGAATAGCACAGAATACCACTCAGGTTTTTTGCTATCTGAAGTACCACTCTCTTAACAAACTCCAGACACAGTCTCAAGAAATGGTTGAAGCCAGTGCTTCTTTATTTGTGTTTTGTGAAAGAGTCAATTGTAAAGATAGCAGGCCTGAAGAAAGTAAAGGTACAACACAAACTTACTATTTACACTCCAGAGGGTTTTAAAGCATTTAGCATATCTCATGTTATTTTAGGTGGGAGTAATTGAAATGCCAGTAGAAGAGGGGGCTCAGCTGATAAAGTGGCAGCATGAATAGAAACACAAAGAATTAGAGGTTACTAATATTCTGTTGGTTTTAGTGAACTCATTTGGATTTTTGATGGATTTCATGTCCATTTTAGGCCCTATTTTCCATAAACAGTAAGCCTGGCCCCAGCTCTAACTCTGAATACAGCCTATTCTGACTATTAACTATCTAGCCTATTCTTCTGGTAAAGAGAGCGAGAGTGAAGACACAAGTAAGTAGTCTTTTCACAGTTTAATTGAAGTAAATTCTCCTTAATTCAGGCCCTTTGTCACAGCTGCACTAATTAACTGCAGAAACAGACACAAAGAAGAAGTGGAAAAACCAATTTAGTGGTACAGAAGCCAAACACAAGTCTATGTTTTCTCTGCTTTTCCTCTAAGCTGTGTTTGTCTGTTTCTCCTCTGCTGTCTCTGCACCCACTCTTGTTGGGTAGCCCAAAGGGATTTTTCAGTCCAGCTCTTGATTTGTAGGACTAGGAATAGTCACATTAACTTGTCAGCAAGTTTCCACAGATTCCTCCAGCAGTACATTTTAAATGCACAGACCCTGTGAGTTACTACCACTGAACATAATTGCACTTCTGTTAGACTGATCTCTACTTGAATGATGTCACCACAATTGTTTCAACTCAGATTTTTTTCCACTTTAGCAAAGTAACAAGCACATTTAAATATTTTAATTTTTTCTTGCAACTTCTTTTACACTTATATGTGTTATAATCTGGGATACCTTTGATTGTCTTGCTCATCTCGGACATAGTGATTCATTATGAGCACATAAGTTTTACGTTGCTATGATACATGTTGTAACTGGAGATGAGTGTTACCAGTCAGAGGCATCAGGCTTGGTTGTGGTTCCTTTTCTTCCTTTTCATTAAACTATTCTGGCTTTTGCAGTTTAGAGATTAATAAACTGCAAAGATTGATATTGCAGTCTAGTGACTTCTACATTTTTTTCAAAAGCTGCTATACATATAATTGAATTCAGAATAATTTCCTACTAATTTGTAGCTATAACTAGGTTCTAGTGAAGTTAAGCCCTACAGTCTTCATTCATTCTTAAAATTAGTATATAATAAACAACCTCATGAAATACACATAATTGTCTTTATAAACCTAGTTTCTTATTAGTGAGAACGGGAGCCTCACACAAAGCATGCACTTGGCTGTACTCTTAATACAAACTACATTTCAAATACTTTAAAGAATAAGTGGGATAAATGTAGGAAGAGCTAATAAAACCTCTCTGTCACACAAACTGATTTGAAACCTTTTGCTGATATCTACTGTGTCCTAAGATATCTCTACAGAATAACATAATTAATAAAAAGTAATAAATTATATTTATTTCTTCTTAAAAGCTTATGTGCTTGTATTAGCAGAAATTCTATAAGTAAATTCTCCCTCACATACTGTCTCCTTCACAAGTTGATTAACTTATTCTCTTTTTCTCTACACAGAACACTCACTCTCATTTCTGAGTTATGTTTTCATTTCTGATTCTCACAATTCCAGAAGTATCCATTTCCTCCACTACTGAAGGTTAAAATACTCTTTTTAGAACTTGCTAACACAGTAAATTGAGTTTTAACATTGCAAAAGGCCAGACTTCCTGGAATTGAAGCTTTTTGGTTTTGCCTTTTACTTTCCAGGAAGGCAAATCATTGCACTGTGTCAACATCCAGTGCATTTGCAGATTCCTTGCTCTCTCACATTAGTGATATTCTCTCGTAAATGAAGGTTCAAAAGTTCAGTGCTGGAAATTTCTACGAAGAAGACTCCCATAGAGGGGAAGTGGAGGGACAGATACAGATGTCCTCACTGTCATGACAGGACTCCAGGAGCTGGACTCAATGACTCTTGTGGGTCCCTTCCAACTCAGCTTATTCTATGATTCTGTGATTCTGTGACATTGGGAGAGGTTTGGTTTGGATGTCAGGCAGAAAATGTTTCACCTAGAGGGTGTTTGGGCACTGAAATAGGTGTCCCAGGGCAGTGGTCACAGCCCCAAGCCTGCCAGAGCTCAGGAAATGTTTGGACAATGCTCTCAGACACATGGTGGGATTGTTGGGCTGTTCTGTGCAGGGCCAGGAGTTGGACTCAATGCTTGTGGATCCCTTCCAACTCAGCATATTCTGTGATTCTGTGATATTTGCCACTGCTGGGGGTAGGCATTGAGCTGTGCCAGGTCCCAGGGGTGTCTGGGCTGTCCTTGCCCAGAGCTGGGATCCCCAGGGGCCCCATGGCCGAGTGCCCATTGCCCACCCTGGCTGAGCTCCAGCTCTGGGAAAGCTGCCAGGCAAGGGGCTGGCAGACCTAGGCAGCTACTGCTGGACAAAGGGCCTCCAGAAATAGTGGGTTTCTGTAGGGCAGCAAAGCCTCCCTGGATCTGGGTTTTTGATGCCTGTCACGGTCACCACCCAGTCCCACACAGGGTTGTACCCTGTAGGCACAGGGCACAGCTCAGCTTACCTAGAAGAGTGTCCCACTCCCACTGCTACCTGATGGTATCCTCCCAACCCAAGTATTTCTCTGCTTTCTCCCTTCCACCCTCTCAGTGCACTGAGGAAAACAGGTCAGTGTTCAAAGGCTGTTGCACATTTACAGAGATTAGAAGCATTTCACAAGTCCCAGCTATGGAACCAAGCTCTCAGCTGTTGGGCAGCACTTCCCAAGATGGAGGTGATGGTACTGACAAGTGGAGTTGCAGCCTGGCAGGAACTGGATGGTTTGTGTCAAATTGCAGAACTAATGAGAGTAATACACATAACAGAAAAGAAGATAAATGGTTTTTGTGGAGTGTGATGGTTTTCACTCTGGAGACCCTCTGTTTAAACCTGAATTCAGAAGAAGAGTGGGAGCTATTTTCATAAATATGTGAAAGAGGGTATTTCAGCCTCTAATTCATCTCCTCTCCACTGCTTGTTACTGCTCTTTCCCTTAAAGGAAATCCCTCCATGCAGGTGAAACTTTGGTCCCCTTGGAATAAGAATCCTGCTCACTAGTCTCTAGTAGGTGAACCTACTAAATGAACTATTTCCTTTTACAGTACCAATATTGTTGATTACTCCAGGTTCAGCTTGCTAAATTGATGAGTTTTGTATCATGAACACACTGCTCATGGGGAAAAATATAACTTAGAAAGGTGCTGAACTTATCTATAAACCTGCCACACTGTCACTGTGGGCTTTGAGGCTTTGGTTTAGCAGGTCCCAGAAGGTTACCTACCACACCTTTCACTGCCTTGGTTTATAAAGGCACTGCTGGTTTATATCACAGTGCTACCAGTCAACCTGACTTAGCAAGACATCTTTTTTTTTAACTCCATGTAACTTTGCCAGGCGCGTGCTAACACAGACCTAGATCAGCCAAGGACTGGTAGACTTACAAAGCCATGAAGACATGACACAGGTACTCCTGGAGGAAGGACCTGATCCTGGAAGCAACTTTATAATCTGCTCATAGATGAACACCTACATATCTCTAAAGAAGATGTCTTTAGAAAAACACAGACTTATCCAGCAGAGTCATCTGGAATTTCAAGTTATCTCAGATTTAAGATAACAACAAAATAGGACCTAAGAATTTATATCCTCTGAAGGAAGTAGTGGCATGATCAAGCTACCTGTTATTCTAGATCTGCCTTTTTTTCATAGAAGTTGAGGGAGTTCTGGGTTTGTCCTGTTATAGAAAGAATGGTGCTTAAATGCATGTCCATTTAGGATAAACACTTCCCATGTCTAACTCTGCTGGATACAACAAACTGTTGATATTCATTAAGGAAATGTTTAATGGCAAGACATTTAACTGCTGAGGAGGTTAACAGGATACCAGTTCTGCAACTGGACCCTCTTACTATTTAAAGAAACATAGTTCATGTCAAATATAATCCCAAAAATGTGTCAGTTTATTAAGTAATCTAGTTGTCAAAAACTCTGTGTAGAAAATGTAGCACAACTGAAACACTTTAGTATCTTACTTACAATACTCGATACTCCATTAGGACTCATGAGAAATTTGCTGAGATTTCATCAGAGGTGGAATTTCATACAAGTTTTGCCCAACCCTAATCTTTTTTTTTTCTAGATCCACATACACCTATTGTTCAGTGTGCTCTGCTCCCTCCCTGAAGAGGCTGGTTGTTTACTTGATGTTGAACCTTTTCTTTCTAAATGGTAATGAATAACTGCCCTGGAGACAGAGATTATTCAAGAAATGGAATTTAGTACAGAAAATGTAATGAGAGTCTGCAATGTCCCACGATGTTTGTAAAAGATGTTCTATAGCTAATTCTCTAAACAAACCTCTCAGTTTATAAATTTAGAGCATTCCCATTCCCTCAGAATGTGCATACATCAATTTCTTTGGAGAGCATGCTATTACTATAACATGTATTCTATGTGAGTTTTTAATTGAAAATGTAATAGAAGTTTTAATATTCTGAATGCATAAAAATCTCAACATTAAAATGCGATCAGTGACACTTACAAGCCTCTGGCCAAAATGCTGTAGTCACATCCCTTCCTATCTTCCTTTCCCTTAATTTCTTTTCTCTCTCTTACAATGTAGTGTAAAGATAAGCTAATATTAATTTACAATGGAACATTTCTGTATTAGAGATAATTTGCATTCATTTGCTTGCCCTGATTTGCGTTCACATCTTCTTGCACTTTATGCCAATGGCCTTTATGAATCGTAGCTACATTGGAAAATTCATACAGTACAAAAGTGAGAGGTTTCTGGCACATTAAAGTCAGAGTGATTCCTCTTGCTGTATCTATAGGTCAAAGGCAAGTAGGAAAAAGAGAGTGACATACAATTAAATTGGAGTCAGACAGAGGGCAGTCAGAAACTACTGCAAAATTTTGCCATGAGAGGTGAAACATATTCTTTGAACTATCATTAATTCTTTCCAAGCCCATCCTACTGCATACTTAACAGTATGCACACCAAAAAAATGTATGCTTAATTATATCTGTCATCTTTCCTTGGGTCAACTAGTTTTTAATTGTACCCTTAACATTTCCAGTAATTCTACTGCACCTTCCTTTTCTCAGGCTTCATACGTTATAGCTTTTCTCCTTGTAAAAGTTTAAAAGTTCAGCAACAATTGCCTGCTGAACTACTTTAATTATTACCTTATGTCCCTTGGTTTTATGAAGTATTGACTTTCAATCAGAGGTTCAGATCTAATATGATTCTATAATATATCCTGAAGTGGGAAAAGAAGGTTAAAATAAGATAATTTTCTAGGAATTTAAAGATTTATTTATATTCACAGGTTGGCACGTTCCTATTTTTCACCTTAAACAGAAGATATTTTTCTATTCACTGGTGAAAGAATGTCAGAGAAGAAGTCAACGTGAGAAAAGCTGGTCTCTTCTCCAAAGTAAGAAGTGACAGGAAAAGAGGAAAAGGCCTCAAGTAGCACCAGAAGGTTTAGGTTGAATATTAGGAAAAATTGCTCCACCAAAAAGTTTGTCAAGAATTGTAACAGGTTCTCCAGGGAAGAGGTAGAGTCACCATTCCTTGAAGCATTTAAAGACAGGTAGATGGAAGGACATGATTTGGCAATGGTCTTGTCAGTGCTCTGCTAATAAGTAGTCTTGATGATCTTAAGAGATCTTTTCCAATTTAAATAATTTGTGATATTATTCTGTGGTTCTCTGAACCACTCAATAAAGGCAAAGCACGAGCAGCAGAGAAAATAAATTCTTATATGAAGGAAAGATGTCAGAAGGATGTTAAAACCTGAATGCCTTTGGTAGCTGGTTGATATCACTATACCAAAACAAGGTCCTGAAGGTCCAGCTGCATCCCTTCAAGTTGTTGGTGCACCAGATTGTCTTCTCTGTTCCTGGTCAGACACTACTGTCCATCACCCAGCTGTGCCTGGTCCATTCCATGAGTAACCTTAAAAGCTTTTGGCACTATTGGGATCTCTGGGGAGAACACATTACAAGACTGAAGAGGTCAGAAATGCAGTAAAATAAGAGATGGACAGGCATCTCTGCCATGGAAACCAGTTCTCTCCTGCTGGTCTGTGCCTGCCACAGTATTTCTACCACAGATCTCACACTTTTCATGATCCTCTAACTGACTTAAGACTTGGCTTTCATGGTTTGCTTCTCCAAATGCACCTTTTGCAGTGTAGTGAGGAGAAAACAAGCAGAGCTTGTCAATCATCAACACTGTTCTGAAAAAAAAGGGCACACTTTTATTAATTTTACACTTTTGTTTTATGTCCATCATATCCCATGGAGTGGGATGTATTTGCCAGATTAACCATAAATCGCTCATAGTACCAAACAAGATTTGGATGGAAAATAAGATCAATTCAGTCTGGTAAAATGCAAAATCAAATAACTAATTAGCTGATTTATGTTGCATATAGGTAAAGCCTTATAAAATAAGGGCCTTGTTACCCTTGTAAAATCATGGCTCAGGCCTGCTACTTTGGCTAAGAGAACTATGGGAGGGTGACTCAGCTGGGATAGGGGTAGGGAGACCTGAGAGATGTGCTGCATGACTGCCACATGTCCACATTGTGGTGTATGGTGGCTTGGGCTTGTTGGGCCATTTTTTCAGAGAAGTGACTTCCCCTGTAGTACAATTCCTAAATGAGAATCTCTAATTTGGAGAAACTTACTTATGAACTCCTTCATACAGTAAGAATCCTACTGTGCATGAAGCACCCTGGGGACTTCCTGTAACTTAGAGTATTCATAATTTCTTTTAATTGGACTACTAACTTATGTTCCTTTTATGAATGTAATGCTGTCTGCCATGGCATAGATTTTGCAGAGCAGAGGGGTTTCTAAAATGCCATCTAAATCCTCATAGGACAAATAGTGCTAGAACCCAACTAATTAGACATTCAGACATTAAAATGAGCCTCTTTATGATAAATTTTCTTCTGAGGATGAATTGTATCATATATGGTTTCATCCAAGTTCAAGGCTTATTTCTTTACTATTTAACTTTATAACCAGCTACACAAAAATTTCAAAGATAAGTGGAAAGATGAGTTATCCTTTACTGGTGGTTGACTGACTACACCAGATAATCAGACAAGACTGTTCAGAACTGCTCTGGTCTGTGGTGTTAGAAGAGCTCTCTGGCAGTAGGNTAACTTTATAACCAGCTACACAAAAATTTCAAAGTTAAGTGGAAAGATGAGTTTTCCTTTAGTGGTGATTGACTACACCAGATAATCAGACAAGACTGTTCAGAACTGCTCTGGTCTGTGGTGTTGGAAGAGCTCTCTGGCAGTAGGCAGGTCTCTAATGAAACACTGGAAAAATATTATTGAGGGATCACCATCACTGAGCTAAATCAAAGTGCAGACATTCCCTAGAGAGGTTTTACCAAGTAGCTGGGTGTTAGCTTTGCCAGTGATTACAGCTCTGGACCTCCCTCGAGCAGAGACTGATTACCAGCTAAGGGATGTCAGTGTCTGGGTCAATGTCAATGTCTAGGAGATTAATTGAATCCAGAGCTTTGCAATCAAACTCACTCTCTCTTCAGTTGTTATCAGCACCACTGAAAGGCCAAGTTAGTTTCTCCACTGGGGTACCTACTGACTGCTCTTTTGAAAGCAAAATATTATGATGCAAAGCTAGAACTCTAATATCATAGATGCATTATCTGTACTTCAGGTTAGGAACAATGTAGATGATACAGCTGATCACACAGATCAGATTGTAATCAGCAACTACTTGATACAAATCCGAGGATTTTTTAATTTATTATACAAACCCCATAATTTCCTCACCAAATAAGCAAGACATGTGCACTAAGGGACAAGCTAAAGAGCATACATTCCCGAGAACAGTTTTTACTTTAAGAGATCAAACCATAGGTCAGTTGGAAGTGGTGTTTTCATAGGCTTCATAAAGTGCCTTGTTAAGGTGCAATTTTTCCACAAGTGGCTTAAGTACATTTATGCTTACTGATAAAATCATACACATTTTGACAGTAACAAAATAGGGAATATATTTTCCCTTTGACCAAAATTGAACTTAAAATGTTAGTCCAACACATAATCCACCCTGAGATCCCTGGTTTCTTGTAGAAGAAACAGTTATGCCAGGCATCATTGATATTTATGGTTCTGCAGATTATGCTATATAGCATTAATGTAATGCTCAATGGCTTTGATAGGATGAAATCCATAATTGTAACACGATGTTAAAAAACATGACCACTTTAAATCCATCAGGAACCTGATGGAATGAAAAACAACTGAGGAAATATAGTTCTGAGTTGCATATATCTTGCTATAAAGAGATATAACTTCATGTCTCTGAGGCAG
>VZTT01001301.1:13034-24808 GCA_013400855.1 Buphagus erythrorhynchus
CATTTCCAAAAGAACTTAAACAACCAAGGGATTGCCACTGCTTGGGTGCTTTTGAAAATAGTACCTCAGGAAATGTAAAAGCAAACTGTGAAGAGAGAACTTGGTGGTTCAGAAGTGGAGCAGCAGGTGATGGATGCATGACAGGCAACTTCTTCCCCTGAGGTAAAACACAATCAACTTCCAGGAAATGCTAAATGTGAATACAGGATTTTAATGAGAAAATCAGTTATTCCCAGAAGAAAGTAATAAGACTCAACACCTCTGTTCATCTTGGATAGATTTTCTCTTTTTATGTATTTTATATATTTATAACTCTTTATTATTTTTCTATTTTTGCATGCAAACTTATAGCCTACTCGTAGTTTGAACGCTGAGCTGGTGTTTGAGGAAGATGGAGCTGATTTCTTTTGGCTTCTCACTAATGTGTCACTGAGATGGGCTTTAGTAGCTGTCAGGCATTTCAAAATATCCTACAAGGCTTTGATTTTAATTGAATAATAACAAGGTCATGTCAGTCTAGAAGCCTGGAAACTTTGGATGATGCAGCTAAAACATCTCTGGTCATGCAGTTAAATTCACCTGAGAAGTATTTTTTGCATGAAATTAGGAACATATTTCTGTTGGAATAACTGCTAGGGATGAATTATTTGGCTTGACTTTGATTCCAAAAGAGCAGGAAAATTGAAGATGATTTTGCTGGATTTTTTTTCTCTGCTTTCTTCTGGAAAATCTGATTAAACCTCTTTCTAACCATTCCTCCCTAGAGGTCTCATTTACCACTAAGAAATTTTAACATTGCTTTTGAACTGCAAAAAAATTGCAACACAAGCAACATTTTAATGATTACCTGGTTATATTTAACATCCATAAAAATTCTCTTGTTTAGGGAGCTCAAAACAATTGAAAATATATTGGTTTTAAATTATGTATGGACTGTTGAAGCGGAGCACAATCAGAAGAAAGACATTTCTTGTAAAACAGCTTTGGCTGAAATAAGCCTCCTGTCTACCTCAATTATCATGGGCAATTTTTTGAACATTGCACTGAACTCAGTGTGTTGTGCACAAGAGGTCCTTCGTCGAATGCAGTAGATCCTTCTGTAGTTCAAGGCAGGATTCTGTGTCTCCAAAATCCAGCCATTCAAGGGACTAACACTTTGTGAGAAGCTAAGGGGAGAGGACAATTTTTTGGCTGCAAATGAGTGTGACCAGAGCAGTGGCACCCAGAGAGCTACTCCCAGTGCTGGTGGTGTGGGATGAGCAGCTGGAATTCTTCCCATCTCTGTTGCTCCCATGCGTGCAAAATCCACTTTAAACTCCCTTACCTGCAAGGTGTAATGCAATCCAGACCAATGAAATGGAACTTTCCTGAAGTAATTTATCCCCAACACGGGGTTTTGGTCACTGTTTCTTGCCTTTCTTGCACCCAGTAAGATGCTGACACGTTAATAGGTGGCAATAAAACAATCTGTGGGCAGCTGTAGGACTGGATGTCTATGTTGGTCTGATAAGCTGTTAGCAGCGTACATTCCTCAGTAAATACATTCTGTTTTAACACCTAAAGGGCCCAAGGGGTCTCACAATTTGAATTTGTGGTGCAGTTTGTTGTGACCTGGAGGGCACATCCCAGTGTTCTGGCCCAGGGACCAGTGGAAGGACAGAGTTCATGGTGTGCCTTTCTGGCCTTGCTTGTGCCTTTCCATATTTTGTGCCGGGGTGGCAGTGCATCTGTCACAGCAGAGGGGTGGCAGAAGTGTTTGTGCAGGGAAACCCAAGCTTTTGTGGAGGGTCTGAGCTCTGTTCTGCTCTGGGGTGGGAAGATGAGGGTGAGACAGGGAAGAAAAGCCCCAGTGGCAGGGCACTGACCAGGGATGGGGGTGGCTGCTGGGACAGTGACTTGCAGCATGGACAGACACAGCAGGGCTTTTCACTCAGGTCTCCCATGTCTGATGTGTGTTAACCCTGGGGAGTCTTTCAGACTCAATGACAGCTTGAGTAAATAGAGTGAAGAGTGGCAAGTGTTTTGTTTGTTTTGTCTCTGCCTCAAAGTCAGACAGTCACAGAGAGGGTAAGATTGGAGGCAACCACAGTGATTCCTCTGGTCCCACCTCCCTGTCCAGGGCTATCCCAGAGCACAGGATTGTGTCCAGACAGCTCAGGAACTTCTCCAGTGAGGGACACCCCATGCCCTGGCTGGGCTGTCTGTTCTGGAGTGTGGTCACCCATCCTTTTTGGAATGTATTCTTCAATAAAGCGTTTTGCTTTTATTTCTTAGTTTGTAGAGGTACATACAGTTTGAAATGTCTTGGGTTGATCTAGCATTAAGGAGACAGTGTTCAGATGGATTTTTTTCTCCTTGTATTTCTCTACAGACATATGCAAGTATATATTTTAAACTTTAGAGACAAGTTCCTTTCTTGTTAAGACAAATCCCTTTTATCTATTGAAACAGTCTGTAATTGCAAGAAACCGCTTGTATTTGACATTTTTGTAAGAGGAAGCATTATACTAAAAATAAAATAACACATTGTGATGGTAACACATTGCATGATAAATAACACGTCGTGGTGTTGTAACATCAACACAAGCATTCCCCCACACACCCTGCTCTGCAAGTCCAGAAAAGTCCCAAAAGCTCTCTTCTTTTGATGGATGGTGAGACTTGGAAAAAGACAACGTACTCCAAGATGTCTTGGTAAATCAGAATTATCTATTTCTATTCTCTTTTGTGTGTGTTAATTTTATTTTTTAAACCAGTTACTTTATAAAAGGTACTTGAAACAATTAAATGAGAAATGCCTTTCATCAGAGAGATCTGGATCCCTTTTATCACTCCTGTGATGAAATTTTCCATGACTTGAATTGATCTGAATCACAATAAGATAGCATTAAGTCAGTGCTTTTTATATTCAATGGACTATATAAAGGTCTGGCTCAATATTTTTTTCATATTCACAAAGTCTTGGCATACAAGAACTTCTGGAGTTGTTACAAATTACATTCTGAAAAACATTTCACAGCCATCATTGTGTTTCTGGAAATATTTTTAGTCTTGACAAATTATTTAAAACATAAAAAAAACAGCCACTGAAAAATTTCTGTTCTTTAGGTGCTTCTCTCTGGCCTTCAGCTGGAATGGGTGAGTGGAAAAATGATCCTATTTTTTTCATGCATCCAGGATTTCATTGTGTAGTCCTTGGGAATGCTGCAGTTGAAAGAGTTTTCCTTCTGATTTGCCAGCTAAGCTGGGCACTGCCATTACTATGATTTAAAAGAAGTTTCTGTTTCTGATGTTAAGGAGCCTTCAAGAACTCTTCAGGCAGAGTCTAATGCACACAGATGAAGTCAAGACAAAGTGACACAGACAGCTTGTTCCTGGGGAAAGTTAAATATTTTTTCTGGCTAATTTATGTGACACCTAAAGGAAAAATGCAGAATGAAACATTCTGTAACACTGGGTCTGCCTACAACCACTGCTAATAGAAAGGGACAGTGACTTGTACACTGTCTGATGCAATTTATGATTTTATTCTGCACTATTCAGATACAAATATGGTTTCTCATTTGTATTTTGTTTTCCTTGTGCAGTGAAACAGTACTGACAATTGAGTGGCATCTTTGAATCCTCTTTTTTTTATGGCAAGTATCAATAGCAAAGCATGTGTTGAAAGACTTGATGTCAATTCATACTTTAGACACAAATTCTGAAGTGTTTTATCAGTTCTCCCAGTAAATGATGTCTGCACAGATCTCTGCTGAGCAGAACTGCTGTTGCTTGCTTTCAGAGCAGACACTGTCTGTTCTTCTGCCACCACCAAAAAGGCAAAGGGCTGACTCAAGCCAAGGGGAGTGGGAAAAGAGAGGTTAAATTAAAATAACCTTTGGAACTCTAAAAGGATGTGTTCACTAAAGATGATGTAATCACCCTGTTTTTCACCCCACCCCTATTGGACTAGAGTTAACTGTATTGTCTTTTTGCAGGATATGAGACTAATTGCAATATTCTGTGCTTCAGTACTAACCAGTCAATACATTTCCCCATCTGCAGGGGCTGTGTCTCTGGGCGGGGGGACACCTTTTAGAAGTGATTTAGGTGCAGCTTGTAGAGCCACTGCAAAGCCACCCTGCAGGCTTTGGAGCTTTGGCTGCTGCCTGGCACAATGGGAATGCAGCTGACTGACAGGAGACCTCCCCGTGGTTCAACCTCCCAGAGCAGCTGTAAATCCAGCAGCAAGAGGAGGTTTAAACAATTTGAGCAGACCCCGTGCTGCTAGGGGAAAAAACTGCTTTGTCCTGATGGTTCTATTCCTCCCCTTCTGGAGAGGCTCCAGCAGGAATGTGGAGAAAAGCCACGCACCTTCCCTGACATCACACCTATGCTGGGGGGCTTAATGCTCCTATTTTGTGTCTAAAATGCTTCCTGCATTCATCGAAATCTAAAAATCAGAACTTGCTTGTTAACTAATTGCCCTAAAACATCTTTAAGGGTTTTTGAATTGGGAGAAAATACTTTTCAGCAACTGGGAAATAGCTGCATTTTGTACCTATTTTTCCTTTTACATTTAAATAGAACAAATTGTGTTACTGTGCTGTGTATCTGGGCACAGAATGCTTATTACCAACAGGAAGCCTGTAGAAGGAGATTTTACCCTTTTTAATGTATCTTGGAAGTAGGATATCAGAATGATATTTTATTTGTATTTTTTTAAGGCAGCACAATGAGGAATCAAAATTTTTCTTACTTGATTACTCTGTGCATTTCTAATTGTGTTTGTTGGCATCCTTTCAATGTACTTTTGCTAAACTTGAGAGTAAAGAGCTGGAACCTGCTAGTGAAAGAAAACCATGACAGAATTCTCCCTAAATGATTGTCTCAAGTGCAACCACTCAACCTGTATTTATTCATCTAAATGCAGATTTTAAGAATGTCATCCTGTTTTGAATAATGTCATGGCTTCTGACACAATGAAGGAGCTGTTGACAATCAGGTTCTAGGAGGTCAGTGAAAACACAATGTTGGTTCTGCCCTTTGTGGGATTAATTCCTACTGAAACATTTCAGTGCCCTTGTGGCGTTTGTGCTCACGTAGATTTTATTGTTTTCACTCACTACCCCAACAGCTCCTGCAGCTCGTGCAGGTGCCCACTCCTGAGCACACAAGCACTAGGGTGAAGAGAATGGGAACAAACCAGTTTTATTCTGCCTCCCAAATGACCAGCAGGTCTGTAGCTGACCTATCCATTTTAGTTGCTGGAAATATCTTCAAGGAGGGAGGACACCCTGAGCCTCTGGATTATCAAACCTGATGGACAGGAGCAGATTTGACTGTGTGCTTCTACATTTGGGTGCCCCCTTGACCACATGCATATGGAGCACAAGGAGAATGTCACAGGCTTTCCTGCAGTCTGCAATTCATAACTGTGCAAAAATGTGCCTCATTTTCATATGCTGAGACACTTCAGGCCGTGGGACCAATTCACTGGTGCTCCTGAGCTGCTTGTTGTGGCACCAGCCTGGTGCCAAGTGTCACCACTCTCTGCTTGTAAAATTTCTCCTCGTGCAAACTTTTTGCAGCCCCTTCCCAGCCCGAAGGGAGGAGAACCATGCTGGAGGCTTGTCATGGGAGTAGGATGTTTATGATGCAGCACAAAACTGCTGCATGGGGTTTTTATACTGATGTAAGTCATCTGGCTTTTGATTATATTTGCTTGGAGTGGTTTTATTATTTTTTTTTTTTTATTAAGGAAAACCCTCATTCGTTATTGTTTATTTTTATGCAATCAAATCTTGGGAGTCTTTCCCCTTTAAACATCACAGATTTAAATTTCCCATTCTCTTTTACCTTGGCCATCATGGCCTTAAGTCTCATTTTTAGGGAAGCTGCCTATTACTGATGTCTTATTTTGAAAGGAAGAAAACATTTTTGCAAGCATTTGCAGTCAAAACATTTCGAGTACTCTCTTTGCCTCTTTGCTCTCTCTTTCTTCAGCATTCCCCCACAAAAATCACGTGAGTACAACAAACACAGGGATGTGATTTATACCTTTTAATTTTTAAATTTTTTTTCATGTTCTCTTAAATTAAATCTAAGCAGATGACAAGGGGCAAACATCTTCTCTAAAGAATTTGAATTAGGGTCATTTCCATTATGGGACCTGAAATGAAAATTTAATTCATACCACGAGACACAATCATGTTCAGATTCCTCTCTGGACTCAGCACTGTGATTGAGTGGGAAAAAATATTTAAGGGGCTTGAAAATAATTTAATTTTTAAGGTTTGTTGTTTATTTGTTTGTTTTTTTTGAGCAGTTTGCCTTCCCATCAGTTGCAACTTCAGTCTTAACCTCTCTCTACACTCAGAAGTCTGGGGTGTGCAGAGGAAGGTTGGTTGTTCTTTGTTTCTGAATCTATCCAAGGAAAGGAACAAAGGGAATTAAATTGTGCAGGTTTGTTAGAAAAACATCCAAATTAAGTGTTTCCATCTCAGACTTACAAGCTGGAAGTTGGAGGAGCTGAGCAGATGGGAGGTGTCTGGCTCAGATGATCACCTGTCATTGACTGAATTGTTAAATAATGGCTGCTGGAGAAGATTTGTGAGAAAATGGTGAAAGTAATACTTGCTATACTTGTTACCTCATCAAGAAAAACATAAAGTTGTTGGGGAAAGTCGTACAGTAATTTACCTGAACTCATAAACACTGCTGCTTTTAAAAAGAGTTTTTCCAGACTACAGATTCTGCCATGGATTGTTCAGTTCTATCAGGGGCTTCTTTTCTCCTCTGTACAATCAGGAACATTTTAATTATTTTTGTTGTTGCAGAAAACAATACTTTTGCCTCACAAAAGAACAAGAAAGGGAAAATGAGACCAGACCAAGCCAAGATACATTCCCACCTGAGTTCAGAGTGAAAATTTTGCTGTGGAAGAGGAAGCACAGGCAGATTTTTCCTTTCTGGATGCTGCCAGTAGTTTTGGTGTTTGGTGGGGGGTTTTTTGTTGTTCGTTTGGTTTTGTTTAAAATCTTTATTATTGAGACTAACTCCTCACTTTTGTGGCATTTCCAAGTCAGTGTAGATCCTGCATTCCTGCCCTAGAAATAACTTTTTCCTCTGCAGGATAAGAGCAGCCGAGGCCAACGCTGCGGTCAGCGCACTGGGCTGGCTCTGAGCAGGGCAGGGCACTGCTGGACACCATCAACCCACACATCTGTGTCTCAGGGATGGAAGAGGGGGAGAAGGCCCCTGGTGTTCACAGGACTGTACCTGTGCAGGGCTTAGGAGCAGTGAGAAGAGCACAGTAGTATACTTCATGCAGGAGAAGAGAAGAAAAGCCCTTTATTTCAAATCTGGCGCTACTTTTTATAACAGACTTCGTAGGACAGAGACAAAGCACGAGCTTATTGGTCCAGAGAAAGCAACACCTCTTTCCCAGGCTTTCTCACTTATCCAGCAGGTGTTTCTCTTTGTTTTTCATCCTTCTTTTATGTTTACATTAGAGAAAAGCAGCTAGCTTGGGAAAGAACCCTAGCTGAGCCTGAGAAAGTTGGACTGGAAAAATCCTCACGAGAGGTTTTTCTGGGCCTGACAGCCACACAGGACCAGCAGTTTTTAATACTTCAGTTCATGGAGTCATGGAATTGCAAGGGAAATTAAACTATAATTAATAAATCATATGATACTTGTGATAATTTGTGACAATTTTGAGGTGTGTAGTAACAATTCATATCTCCTTTATTCCCTCTCCCTTTTTATCCCACCTGATATTCTCAGGTTTTTAAGTTTTAATTCTACTTGGGAATTTTGTTTTTTGGGTTTGTTGGTGTAATGATGGCATTTTGGAGGGATTTTTGTTTTGTTGATTTGGGTTGGTTTTGGGTTTTTAAGCTATATTTGTATCTTTTACACAAGGCTTTAAAAGGGAAGAAACTAGAAAATTATTTCATAAGGGAAGTTTTTAAACACTCTTCATACCTTCAAAGACAATCGTATTTGGCTCCTATCAAGTTTTGGAGGCAGATTCACTCGTCCCTAAAGAGATATAAAGAGGAGGATGGTGGAGTTATAGCAAAAATTCAGTTGAAAATGGTCTTACTAATGCTGCTCTGAAGTGTAACTATTCAATTAAAAGGAAAAATAATGATGCTTTTATTAAACAAAAGAACACCAGCAGAGAATATTACTAAAGCCCAAGGACAAGTGTAACTCTTCTACCGACAATAATGCAGATTTTTTGCATATATTATGGATTATATTCTCTTTTCAATGCACATGCATTAGCATTAATGGGCAGAAAGAAGATAGATCCATTTGCACTTCTGCCCAGTATTAGCAGCAAAATTCATTACATTCACACACTCTGACTCTTTTGATTCCTTTTGAAATAAATCCAAATATTCATCACTCAAGGACTTTAGGGAATAAATTATTTTCCATTTCTAGACTGTCCACAAAAAGATCAAAATTATTTCATTGGGTATTATAATTTACTCCACAAACTTTGCAGTTTATTTTCCTCTTATTCTGTGGATTGTGGAAAGGGTTTGCTGCAAAGTCAGTGCAGCAGATGCTGCTTGGTAAGCATTGATTTTGTAACATTGTTTTTTCTCTCCATTTAATTATCCAGTGCAAGGGTAAGAGGAATGATTTTATCACGTGATGCAGTTCTCAGTGAGGCACCTGATAATAACTTTTTGAGGGAGAATTCCTTCTGTCCTTTGCAGCCAGAACAACAGGAGTTCAGTGTCCAAAATCTCTTTATGGTATTGCTTGTGAATCTCTGCAATTTTCTGTGACCTTCAGTGCTAATGGTGAAAAAAATTTTTGCTGCCTCTTGCCTGTAAAAAACATGGTTTAGGTTTTGTTATTTCTTAGTAAAAGAAACCAGAGAAGCGTTTCTTTCCCCCAAACCAGGCAGGTGCAATCACAGGGATTTCCATGTGTGGAGCTGTGGGTTTTCTCAAGATGCTTTTATCATCTCCTCTACAGTTTTCCATAGGAATGTGGGAATCAGTAGGAAATGGCACATTACAGATGCACTTTAAATCTTTCCAGGTTTGAAGTCAGTGGGTGTCTTTCTACAGTTTGGGATCCATCTGTTACTATTTCAAATAAAGTCTGGGGGAGAGAACTTATTGGTATGGGTTTGGTTTGCAAGGAAAGGCTTTGAGGTTGGAACACTGGAGTTGCAGAGATGAAAGTACCTGCAACAAAAGGAAATACAAGGCAAGTTTAGCTTTTGGGCTACGTAATGTTAAAAATGCTCAAATGTATTTGGAGATAATATTGCAGATGTTCTTAAAATGAGAGACTGGACTGGGTTGGAAGGGCGAATATAAAGGGACAGTGGGAATGTAGAAGGTAGTGTTTTGGCATTTTGGTGTTTTTTTGCATAATTGACAGGTTTCTTTCTCTTTTTAAAATCTCCACTGGCAGAACCAGGCAGAATTCCCTAACTGGAGATGATGTATGTATATGTACAACCTAAAAAAAAAAGGTATTTCCAAAAGCAGCTAGTGGAAAAAATGTGAATATTCTGTAAAATTTAATTGCTTTATCAAGGTTTCAATTTCTTTCTTAGCAAAAATGTGTAATTTTAAAGTGATATAGGCCTCAGGCAATGAATACTTACTGTCAACAAATTATGCAGGATTCATATATCATATTTTTTGAAGTTTTTGCTATTCAATACAAATCTTTTTGTTCCTATGGCAACCTTGATGCGATCTGAAATGTACACAGTATTAGATACAAAGGGCTGAATTCAGGCCTGGTATCTCTCCTGGAATGAAAGCACCTTCTTATGCAAGGAGATTATTCCAAAGCAAAGGGATCAACCAGTGAAATAAAGTCAACCCACTCAATTTTTGGCACATTTTTCACAGCAGCACTTGGATTGGAGCAGGAAAGAAGGACCATGCACCAAGGCTGACCTTCCTTTGTGCCTCAGATGAAGAGCCAGCATTGTCCTGGTCACGTGGAGTGATGACTGTCCTGGAATCAGAGAAGTGGTTCTGTGTTCTCACATCTCTCCAGACCTGTTGCACAGCACTGTGTGTAGGCTGTGTTCTTTCATGGCTCATCAAACATGTAAAACTACTGAATGCCTTGCCTTGAACTCAGGGGCAAGTCCAGGACTAGATTATAGGATTGCCTGCTCTGCCCCTTTCCATACATCACAAGTTTGTAATTAGTGGATGTATTATTGCCATTACCACATCTAAATACCAGAGGCAATGTTTTCTCTTGCAGAGCATGAATAAGAGCAAGGCTTAGCACTAAGCTTGTGCCTCCCTCTAATACAGATACTAAATGATTCATGTTCCAAATTTGCTGTTAGGAGAGGGAACATCATAACCTCCTTAAGTTCTTGTTAACTGGTTTTACTTTCTTTAAAATGTGTTTTGTTAAGCAAGCAAAACATAAAAACTTCACATACTGTGTGATTGATGACCTTTCTCACAGAGCCTGTGAACAGGAACAACTGAAGAATATTGGAGCAATTAAGAAGTTTCTGCACAGGCTGCACACTTATCAAAATGCCTCAGACAGGCATTCAGCTGGATCATTGCCCCTCATGCCTTACCTACTGTCAAATCAGCTCTAACAGCACCCACGAAGACTATTTTAGGCACATCAGCAAAATGCCACCATGAACTTTGAGCAGCAATTATAGGCATAAAATATATTGGCCTTGCAGTGATTTAAGATGAGTTCCTCAATAGCATCTGTCCAGACACTAATCTCTTAGTATGTACTACTTTTCTTCACCTTACAAGCATTAGCTGTTGAAGAAAGATTCACATTTTCCCAGACTTTTAAAATGGAAAAGCTGAAATAATCATAGAGGCAACGGAGCACCTGTATGGAATGTCTCCCTTTGAAATGCCAGGTACTAATGCAGGAAGCTCAATGGAATGGAAAGAAATTTAGGCCAGATGGCAGGGAATGTCTATTGGATATTAATGTCTGCTGCTCCAGAATTTGTTTTTTAAACATCTTTCTTTAGGACTACAAGAAAGGAAGAGAATTTCAATGGGTGTTGATTTAGACTCTTCTGCTGTTGATGGCCTTGTCTTCTAAAGTCCCTTTCTTGTATTTACTGTAGTTTCTTGATGCAGTGAGGTTTTTATCCTGATTATAGAGCTATTAAAAAAAACATCGGCTTTAATACTTCTAAACCTTAAAATAAAATCCTAGAATATTTGACTGGAATTAACCTCTGCAGATCACTTGGTGGAGACCCCACTTGGAGCAGGGCCAGCCTAGATCAGGTTCTCAGAGCCTTGACCATCAAGTTTTGAACATCTGCTGGGATTAATATTCTTTCAGGTGAAATCTCAGCATGCCAGTGCCAAAACTGACCTCTAGCTTGAACAGATCATGGTCTCCAGTCATGGACAACCACTTGGCTTCAGATGATGATACCTAAAGTCTTTTTAAAGTTTAATTTTCTGCGTATCAGATGCTTGATTTTTGTCCCTGATCTCATGGTAACTCCTCACATTTCATGGGGGTGCATGACTTCAGCCCTGGAACAGAAGGACTAAGTCTGCAATAAATGTGGAACTTTTTTCTCCCCTTCTTCTTAGTTTGTTTGTTTTCTGGGGTTTTTGTGTTTATTTTTTTCTGGCACAAAAGATTTTTAGTGAACTGGCAAACTAAGATACCTTCTAGCTTTTCATAAATTCCTTTGTGCTGCCATACTCTATAAATTGAGATTTGAAGAAAAAATTTTTCTAGGGTACAGAGTGTTTCAGCCTAAAAAGAAGTCAGTG
>VZTT01001304.1:0-13099 GCA_013400855.1 Buphagus erythrorhynchus
ATAATAATAATAATAAAAACTCAAAATATTTCAAATCATCATACCTGGTGAATTAAAGCAGGATAACCCTGCAAATGTATGGATGACAAATCTAAGAATACTACCAAGTAGATTTTTAAAAGTGCTTAGCATCAATTTATATCAATAATTATGAACCTTTTGGGCAGGTAGGGACCATTTGATAGAAAATGAAGTAAGAGCTTGGGTTGTATTGGGCACAGTACTGCCAGCAGATGAAGGGAGGTGATCCTGCCCCTCTGCTCAGCACTGCTGAGGCCTCACCTGCAGCCCTGGGTCCAGGTCTTGAGTGGAGGGGTAATGAGGATGGGGCCAGGCTCTTCTCAGTGGCAGCATACAGCATTTATAAATTCATGAGTTGAAAGAAGCACTGGGAAGGTATCTTTTTGGGACATACAGCTAAGCAGATGGTGACTCTGCTCACGGTGACCACAGTATCCAGTTCCTAATTTGGCTACCAGGAGTGCTTTTTCTTATATTTCTGATATTGCAACTTCATTACATTCTGTAGAAAGTAATGTATTTTTCTATTTTAATATACATTGTGTGCTTTCCAGTGTATGTGATAAGCTATTTCGCACTGATAACTTTACTTTAGGCAGGTATGCTCACTGCTTTTTACTTCACTATGGAAAAATTTCAATATTGTTAATATCCCTATATCACATCTTTGTCTGAATTTACATATGACTGTGCAAGAGAGGGTTTGGGGATTTTTTTTGCAGCTGTTCCTCCTCTGTAGGTCCAGCAGGCAGCCTGAGGGTTACAATAATTGACACTTATGAGAGGCAACGGATGGACCTCCACAAATAAACCAGAAGCTTCCTTCAAAATATCCTGAATTTGCATCAACATGCCAAAGAGCTTCCATGTTTTACATGTTTTTAGGCTTAGAGTTTTCACTTTCTTTGCTTCCCCTCTTCTTTCAGTTGTCTAGATTTTAGGTTATCCTTCTATACTGTGATGAGAATGGGAGGAAAGGTAATTTCACCTTAGCATTGAAAGAAAGTAACATCTCCTGGCCCAGAAGCATCTAGTTGTGTCAGCCTGTTGCTCTGCTAAAATTTATAAATTTTGTTTCTTCAGCACTGATGAGGTTATGCGGCTGCTAATTCCAGAATTAGCACAGTGAACCCTGGCTTGGGGCTTTGTGCTGCCCTGTGTTAATGTCATATTAGGCTCTGGATCTAACACAAATCTCTGCAATAACTTGGAGAACTTTTTAACATTCAGGCTATTGAAACCAGTGTGTATCTGGCATTTAATACTCTCAGTGTGCATGATCTCTTTTCAAATAACAACAAAAATTGTATGAAGAGTCTTTCTCAAAGATGCTAAGCTGTCACCATTTTGACTATACTATTAATTTGTTCTCTGAAAATTGAGGTTTCTGTAATGATGATCTGCCTTGCATTTCAAAGGTGTTGTGCAGAAAAAATTATTAATCAAAAAAATATATATATTATGCCCTACATCAAATAAATATAGATCTTAAACACAAAATTTAACTATAGTTATTCCTTAACTTGACTCTCCCCCAATCTAACATCTTCAACTACCAATCATTTAAATAGGCACCCAGAATCAGGATGAGATACAAAGTTACTGTTTCACTAATAAAAAATATTTTTTAAGAAACAACTATAAAGCAGATATAAAAATAGCTTTAATGTGTTAAAATTAAATAAACGACTGTCAAGCCTATTTCCTGAAGCAGAGTTTAATGTAGTCACAACTGCAGCATTCTGTGCATATAAAAATCTTTATACCAGTTAAAAAAAATAAAAACAAAAAGTCACCTTTCAAAAATGCTGCTAGTGAGTTATATATCTGGATAGGTATCCAATACTTACCCTCAGAGGTGTTTCTTCTTTCAGAGGCTCTCACTCCCTACCAAATGGAAGTGTTTGCATTCCCACTCATTTGGACAAAGGTTAGCATGATAAAATGATTTGTTATGCCAATAAAGTTTTTTGTTACACTTTAAAATGGTTTGTTGGGCTACTATTGCTACATAAAAATGTTATGAAAATTGAGTCGGTTGTAAGGAATTTCAAAATTGAATAGTCTGCTTTTGGGACTAGCTACCAGGAAAAGGTAAAAAGAATGATCTTATGATCTACAGTTCCCCAGTCCTTTGAAAAGACAACCTAAATGACGTTTTCACCAACTACTGAAATTGGTACCTCAATTAGGAAAGCAGTTTATGCATCCAAAATGGATGGGAACTTCCTCAAGTCACTAGTATTCAGAAAATGGAAGGAAAATGCAAATTATTTGATAATCCAGGTGGTGAGTTCTGTCTTGTGTGACAGTATATGAAACAAGCCTAAATTACAATTCAGAATGGAAACTGAAGTACAGATTCATGTTATGTTAGTCATAACATGTCACAGATGGCATAGCAAGATAGCAAAACTGGAGGAAAACCTTACTTTCCGTACAGTATTTTAATTTTAGCATTGTTTATATCAATCAAAGCAATATTTGAAACTGGCAACTGTTTAATTCATAGTCATGCCTTTTAATTGCCAGGCACATTTTTAATTTTCAATTTAATTAAAATTTTGAATTTTTATTTAATCCATCACAGCAATCAGACACTTCTTCAGAAAGGGAAGGCCAGTTACATCTTATGTTTCATAATTATTACAGAATTTATATATTTTTTCATTTTAATTTTTTTAGTTTATATATATAAATTTTGTTTATTCTAATATTCTAGTAGTAATATTTGTGTTCCTGCCATTTGACAGAACTGTACTGAACTGATAAGTGCAGAAGAAAAATCTTCCTGCATCAACAACCAGCTATATTTCCATCAAATTCTAAATTTGTTGATAATCACCAAAAATACTAGAAGAAATTTTAACATATATACATTTTTTTCTTATAGAAGTGAGGAAGTGTTTGAAATATTTATGGTTTTCTCCTGTTAAACTACCCACATTTTGTTATCCTTCGTACAGGCTCGCTGATGCAGAGTGAATGACATTGAGAGGGAAATCTGCTGCCAATGAACTCCAGGGAGAAGCAACCTGCTTTGAGTATCAAGGCCCCATAAATACAAGGAAGGTGCATGCAGTTAAGCCTGAGAATGTAGAATTGTTTTGGAAGGCCCATTTTCACAGGAATGTTATAGTTTATGTTGGCATACACAGGGCTGGGCCACAGGAGAAGTAATTTTGTCTTCACTGGAAAAGATCCTGACTCAAAGTCTTTGCTGCCTGACTGAAGGATGGTCAGGAGAAGGCTTGTGTGGGTCTCCTGATGTCCCTGATGCCTGAGAAGCTGATAGACCAGGATAAGAGACACATCTTGTGCAGGTGCAGGTGATGTCACTGGTGTGCAACCCAAGTGCACTAATTCCAGCCTGGATCATCAAGTGGAAGCTCATTAATCACACATGTACAAGTTTATCCAAGTCTGACTAAAAGGAAAAAGCACTTGGTGCCTTACAAAAGGCATTTAGTACTGGAGAGGAATTATCTTGAACTTTCAGACAGCTGGACAGAATGATAGGTGTAACCACATATACTGATTTCTTTTCTTCTGAAAGAGAAATGTCCTTATGCTGAAAAAATGTAAAAATTGAATTTTAAAAATAATTTTAAATTAAGGAGTGAAATTTATTTCACAGATGCTGTTTACTTTGCAAGTGGTAACATAAACCAGATTGTTAGTAAAACAGCTTGAAATACTGAACAGACCAAAAATATGCATCCCTTCTGGCAGCTCAGACCAGGTAGCTCACCTGACTAGGAGGTGTGGACTGCAGACTGCATCTCTTCTCCCACTGTCTAACAGGCCCTGGTGGCCATGGTTAGGACCATGAGCCATGAGCATTTATGTTCTCAAAGTATGTCTGGACATCCTGGGTGATCGATCCTATGTGCAACCACTTAAAGAGCTACCACTCCTAGCAGATCACACACAGCTCATGCCAAACAACCTGTTGATCACAAGCAGAAACAGCCAACAGGCTGAGGAAAAACTGTGGCCAAGACTGGGCTGTTGCTCCCAAAGCAACTCATCGAGTCCCAGTGCTTCCCTACACTGCAGGCTCTTATAACAACTTCTTGTAATTGCATTTTTTGACTGGTGTTACAACAAATGTGGGCAATGGAGGTAAAATGTTCTGATAATGCAGAGTTCAAGGAGAGAAAAAATAATATGGCTAAATATGAACACATACTTTAATCCCTAATATATTTCTGACCTTTTTCAAGGATTAATCCATAGATGGGTCTGGGAAGAAACTTAGATATGCATCATGTAAAATATATTTACAATCAGGGCTGAATAAATGGCGTAATTGATTGTGAAATTTTGATAGGTTTAGGGAAATTAATTTTGGAGAAGACTCCTTTGCTTTGCTCTACAAGTGAATGAATGAGAGCCAAGGACTCAAGTTAATTCCTACCTATCCCAGCTATGGCCAGAATGGGCACTACACCTGTACAGAGCTTTAAGAGATATAAGAAAAGAAAAGAACAGTGAACATTTTAATAACATGTATATAATTCTCTAATTCAAAACACAGTTAAAAATCTCTGCAGCAATCCATCAGCCACTACACCCCTTTTCCTGCAACAGCAGCAGGCTGTGTGTGAAAGGACTGACGGAATCCCAGTACGAAAAGAAACGTGAACTTACGGAGAGGAGTATTTGGATAGCGCTGTGAATGACCTCTAGGTACTGGAAGTCGATGATGCAGCCTGTCACAGAGACATAGGAGTAATCCTCCAGGATGCCAGGGGCAGAAGGACGCACCACCCTCCGCACGCAGCCCGGCCCGTGCTCCCGCCACCAGGAGCGGTGCATTGAGATGTTGAAGGTCATGAGATCTGTTTCCTATGAGAGGCAGGGAGAAGTGTGAACACGTTTGACTTTCTGTTTTTAACGTAAAGAAAGGGGCAACAAAAGTTCTTTTCTATTATAAGGGCAATGAGATAATTATCCTTAATCCTCACCCCAGTAATTGTAGCATGGAAGTAGAATGTTAAAGTGGAGAGAGGAAATTGCAAACATTCATTGATTATTTTGTAGTTGTGCACAGGAACTTCTGCCTGGCATGAGAACTATCATATCTGGGACTGTACAAAACACATGTTCCCTTGGACTAACAGCCTGAAAAGCAATTTTGATGTTACTTGATTAGAATGTCACTTAAGAACTCTTTTTTTTTTTTTAATAACAGACAACAGAGCCAGTTTTACCCCATGGTACTGGAAACAACCTAAATCAAATTTACATCATATTTGATGATTTCCATCATCAGATTCAAATGAGATACTTCCAGCCAAGCACCCTATTCTCTTTTCTTCCCTCTGCCCCACATCCAGATTAGGAACTTCTCAGCTTAGTGAAAGAACCTACATTTGTGAAATTATCTGGGTTTAAAATAAAAGCAGTAAGTTCTCTTCACTCAAATCATCTTCCTGATCAGATATTAAAACCAGGTGAGTACAGATTGCACTCTAACCCACACAGGATGTACAAAGTCTGTGCATTTTAGTAAACATACCACTTCCACTTGGAGCAGTGAAAGTGGCAAACCTACTAATGTACTAAAGATTTTCTAAAAACTTACCTATGAAGTACAAACAGGAAAATTCATTTGAATTAACCAAAGATTTGGGTCTTTAGGTCATGCATAAGTAAAATACATTGAAGTTGAATGAATCCCATTTAAATGCAAAAAACCCCAACCCTCCTCAGTGGAGATAAATGAGAGTTGAGTTTTATTGATACTTTAAATAATTAATTCAGATTTATGTTTCCATGTTTCCCATTCTGAATTCCAAGTAAAAAATGTCTGTATAATTGTCAGCCATATGCCAACAAAGTACCCCTGGCTTCCATGCATGGCTTCCATACATGACAATTTGCAAGCACTGCCATGACACCAATTTTCCCTTTGCATCCCACAAATATGTCCTGTCTGTGACCATTTACTTTCACCCTGACCAAAGGGAAATTCAGCCAAGATTCCAGTAGTTAATTTGTTATTGTCCTTTGTTAATTGCCTTTATTCTGGCCATGCCTGAAAATTAACAAAGGAATTAAATCCTGCCATCCTAACTATATCCTAGTTATCAATAAGAAACCTGCCTTTGTGATCAGCTGGTTTTTTCTTCACAACTTCTCTACCCTTTAAATACAGAGTTGCTAGATTTCCAGATGCATTATTTGGAGTTGATGAGGCATTTATCTTTTGACTTTGCATGTCAATCCTTGATACTGGTTTAGAAAATTTTCAGCTGCAACATGAAAACAACTTGTGAAATAAGAAGCTGACAGACAACTCAGTTTAATGAAAATATAATCATAGAGTCACAGGAAACAGCCAGGGCTTTCTTTGTACAACAATGCCAGAGATTGCAGTGTTATCAAGTGCTTTTAAAAATTGTCAACTCTAAGAAATGCCAGTTTTCAAGCAGCACACACATATTCAATCTAACCTATTTCAGAAACCCTTTGAAGTACTTGAGAAGGAATATGGATTGGTGGGTTAGTGTGTATCAAATATTGTGAAGTAACACCTTGTTATCACAACTATAGGAATAAGTTCTGATGTTGATGGTGTTGGTGTCACAGATTTCTTTGCTCTTGAGGGTTTATTTATACTTTTTTTTTTGTCTTTGTGTTTTTAACAGTATAGCCTATTACAGCGTTCATACTTGGCTAGTTCAAGGCCAATGACAAAATTCCATAGGGAAAAAGCATGATAAGTTTTGCCAAAACATATAAAATATAAGATTTTGGCATGTGAACAGTACAAACCCCTTGTAAATAAAATCTTTAATTTCTGGAATATTATTATGTGTGGCTCTTGGAATGATTAAAAAAAGTGATGGTCATGTTCTTGTTTCAAGGCTGCTGGTGATTCATGTAAGAAGGAAACAGCAAAAAAAAAACAAACCAAAAGTCATCACAGCATTTGCTACCTTCTTAAAAATAAATTCATATTCAGAAATTCTGGATAAAGTCTAAAAGAGGAGATTTTCATAATTACTTTTCCCTCTGTGTCTTACATCCTGAGCTCTCAAAGCAGGTAAAAGTAGATAATGGCGGCCCAGCAAGGATCAGTTTTAGAAATGCAAACAAAACCACTTGGTGCATTAGCTTGACCTCTGAAATATCACTTCACAAAATGGCAGCCATAAGCTGTTCAAGCTGATAAATGTTAAGCTTCCAATCAATAAAAGAAAGCCTGACAACAAGAAAAATCAATTTTTACTTTTTTTCTTTTAGCAGCTGAAACACTTCTGTCTAACTACTTGGAGACTCTTAATCCGTAAAGTGAGTCAAATGTAACAAGAATTAAAAAAAATTAACCTGTATCTTTACAGTCATTTACAGAGCCATAGAAAATTCAAAGACTCTTTGCTGGGATGTATAAGTTTTAAATATCAGTGAACTCCTGAGAGTGTTTTGGTATTTGTAAATTCATAGCTTGGAAACCCTGAGCATGCAAGTGGCTTATTTTCAGTTCTACATTTAATGAAAGTTAAGAATTTTCAGAAAGTACAAGCAGATGCATAAAGTTTTTCAATAGATCATTTACTATCTTCCAATTTTTCATATTAAAAAAATTGTATAAAATGTTTAATCATCAGCAAGTGACAATTCAAATGCTTATTAGAAAAAATGCCGCTGCTTCAAAGCAATTTCAGGCTCTGTACAAAGGAAATCAAGTTGTCCTTGTAACTAACCCAGTCAGGACTTATTTAACAGTTGATATTTCAATCATGGATGGAAAATAGCTCTCTTCTGAGCATGTATCTTGACTTTAATTCCATACATCAGTGGTTAAACTATACTTCCTCAGCTGATAACCTCTCAGATAGACACCATAAACAGAGAGAGGGCAGATCACAGGTAATAAGTCTTCCAGAAAAATTGTGAGACTTAGGGAAGTGACACAGGGAAGTGAAATCCTGTCTCCTACTCCTCCCTTCTTTAGTCAGCACTAAAGCAATACTCCAATCTGTGGTAAAAAGTTTGCTCCTGAGTATAGGATCAGCACCATAATCATACTTTACTGATGTAGAGTCCCACTTAAATGTCTACGGCTTTTTAAGCCTTTAAACTATATATAGGATTTGTGTTGGCTGGCAGCCCAAGGATTAATTTTGATTATTATTGGAAATCATTGCTATGGCAGATACATTCTTTAGAGGTGAGATGTAATCCCTGTGAGTCTGAGTAATACTGTTTCTAAGTGCTTGGAGATAATGTTTAATTTAATTTCATTATGTCTGGATCAATTCTACATTTGGTTTCAAGTGGATGTTTTCTATTGGGCAGGGCTTTGAGCAACCTGATCTAGTGAAAGATGTCCCTGCCCATAGCAGGGAGGTTGGTCTAGAGGATCTTTGAAGGTGCCTTCTGATTCAAAGCATTCTGTGATTTTTTGGATTCAATTTTTAGGCAGTGAATCTAGGTAAAATTTAACAAATGGCTTATTTTAAAACTACAGAGTAATAACAGGTATGATGTTCTGTTCATTTATTTGTTTAAAATTTACACACAGTGTCTATAACAACACACACACAAAAAAGAGAAATTAAGATTACCTAAAATCACTAGTTTTAAAGAAAACAAACAGAACACACTGAAACTCCAGAGAGAAAACCCAATGCACCAATGCCTCGCATAACAAACAAATATTATGCTGTGACATGACTACCACCACAGATATTTGTTCTTTCAGTGTATACTTCTACTTTATGATATGTTATATTATATTTCTTTCATTCCTTGCTAGTATTTAAAAATATACTCGTATGAAAAGTATAACAAAAACAGTGTGTTGAGCAGGATGGAGAAAAAGCACTTTTTTGCTTCAGAAAACAGCAGTCAATTGAAATTTTATAGACAAGTGAAAGAGAACAAAGGTCTGACAAAACATAATGTTAGAGATCTTGACTTTATTGTTGCTTCTGTGGTTCCTAGCCCTTCCTAACATTTTTTATTTTATTGATACACACCATATTGCTTATTATAAATGGACACTAGGCTGAGGCCAATATTCCCATTCCATTTCCTAAGTGTAACAAGGATGCTCTGTTCTAACTTGCTACACATATTTTGTTTAAGCAGTGAGGAGAAAAGGTTTTCAATCAAACACTTGCTCAACAACAAGTGAACATAATGCTAGAAAAGGAATAGTAAATTTCCTTGTAATACTCTACACCCAATTTGTTCACTACTGCTGAGCAGTTTTGAAAGCCTGGGCAGACAATACTGAAGAAGACTGGGGCCATTTCCCATTTCCAAATGGGGAAACTTGGTCACTAGCTCCCACATTGTCTTTATTGGGATGACAATTTTTGAATATTGACTAATTGTTTTTCCTGCTTGTTTTCAATTTAAACTCTTGCCTCAATGTTACACTGATGGCTTTTACCTATTCCATGAGCTAGAGGTTGAAGGTAGCCCACTCAACTGCTAATGGGATAGGACAGTGAACCATGCTGATTCCAGACTGCTCAAGATGTAATACAATCAGCATCTTCACCTAATCCTGAGCATTCTGGAGAATAAATGACATGAACAGCATTCTTAAATTGAAGCTTATGGGGTTGCCTCTGTTTGGGCTATTCATCTGTCTGAACTGGATGTCAGACTAGACATAGCAAATTCATCTCCATGCTAGCAATGCACACTAAACCAGGGGAATCATGTGATATACCTAAATTAATTACCACTAGAAGAGAAAATTCACAGTATAAAAATAAAAATTCACAGTATAAAATTCACAGACATAGGCAATGAGGTAACCCCAGCATCATGGGCTGAGAATGGTTAAAAGAGGTAGAGGCAAAGTAATTTTTGGTTAGTGTGATTAGAGGATCATGGTTCCACTTACAGAGGTTAGCGTTTCACAGACTGTAATCATGGCATCAGACCTTGGCTAAAGGGAAAGATTTCCATATCAAGCATAAGTACTCCTAGAAAGTTACACTGATTTGCTCTATTTTTTTTTCCAAATCTATCTACACTACAATACTTTTTAACCAAAAGGCTACCCTCCACATCTACAGCCCTCCAAAAAAAAAAGATGTATGAGTTAATCTTAGCAAGTACTGGCTTCTTCTTATTTTACTGCTTTTATTCCCTGGGCTATAGAGAGTGTTGCCCGATTTTATTTTATTTTTTTTAAAGGGGACATAATACTTTTGGAAATTGATTTGGAAATTAGGCAGATGATCTATCTATGTTATAAAAATAGTTTCCTTGCGTTGTTTAATTTGCTACAAGCTCAGGGATCTGTATACTCTTTTGCAAAGCAAGCAACTTTAAAATTAGATTTACCAAGCTTACTAGAAAAGTGGAATGCAGTGGAATGTCTCTAGGAAGCCAGAAGGCAAGAAGCCAACAAGAGAAACATACTATTGTCTTCTTCATGAAGTCTTAGGATCAGTTGCAAGAAGAAATTATGAGAACTAGCAAGGGGCTCTTTTTGAAACTTGTTGCCCCTGAAGATGAGCTCTGATCTTTGGCAATATTCAGATCCATGCTCAAATCCCAGCTCCACATCTTTTCCTTGTTTGACCTCCCTTTTGTGGCAGTCTCTGTCTGAGATATAGCCCAGACAGATAACAGAGTATGTCAGGAAAAAGCGCCTGAGACAGGGTGATTGGATCAATACAAGTCTTACTTACCACTTGTCATAGGAAATTCAACATGAGCACAAAGAAGTCACAACTGCCCAGAAGAGCTGCTGTGCTCCAGTGCAGTCCTTGACATATGATTAAGCTGAGCACTTAGTTTGAAAATTGGTCTCACCTACTCCCTCCGATGATCCAGAGGTATGGCAGAACACAGATTTGGAGTGCTGCCAAACTCTGAGCACTGCTTTGAGTTTTGAAGACTGGGAATATGACAAGGGTTTGTATAAAGCCAAGGGTTTGTGCAGATTTGAGTGTCCCTGACTCAAGCTATACCTGATTTTGGCTGAAATGAAGAAGCAAGGCAGGACCAAAATGTAACATAGTGAAGAATTAGAAAGATCTTTGGCAAGCCACATACAGAGATCTATACCATCTAAAACATCTCAGGTCAGAGAGATGGGAGAGGTTAAAAAAGGCTTGAAATGCCTTAGTGTACAAAAATGGGAAAATACTACAATTATGGGCCATAAAAATTTCTGTCCAAAAAGTTTATAAACTACAAGCATTTGATAAAGGAGTTTATAACATAAGACAATTTCAAGGCTCAGCAAGAACATTTTAACTTTGTTGTTGTTGTTGCTGTTGTTGTTGCTGTTTTTGAGCAAAATTGTTGAGATGCCTATGGAGTCATTCAAGCATTTGAAATATCACAAAATTTAAATTTGATGCCTGAAAAATAAGCTGCCACAACACTTATAGTAAACTCTTTCCCACACTATTTCATATTATTTACAATATTTTTAATCAAATTATTCTTATTAATTTTTCTTATTTAATATTTCTCATTAAAGCAGACAGATCAGGCTCATGTGCCTGAGTACCTCATCATGTTTACAATCTCTAAACATTTAACAAATACACTGCTCAAAAAAATGGAGAAGACTCTTGCAGTATTGATGGGAATTGGATTTCTACAGTTAAAATTGAGAGGTCTGGCCTGGGTTGGTCATACTAAAAGTATTAATTCTTTATAGCACTTTGTCTTGTGCCACGGACACACTAATATTACAAACCTTGGATGGAGTTTTACTTCTAATGCCACTAGGAAATGCATGGAAATGGAGGACACAGTTTGTGCCAAAACCCTACATAATCCCTTATGAGGAACAGATGCAATGTAGCCTCTAGTCAAAACAGAATTTAACTTTGTTATTATCCAAATAACCATATTTTATTCATAGTGGTTGTGAAAAAGACAAAGCATGGGGATAAAGGCATGATTAAGAATATAATGTTGCAACAATACCATAGTTAATTTTAATATTTCCCTTCATTTCTGGTGGATACTGTGCTTTGTCTGTCCATCTTAACTATAGGAATACCATAACATCTCTTGCTATACAACGAGATAAATTCTATGTTAGAAATAAACACACAAGAGCCTGAGTCCTAAATTTAAAGGTTTGTCCCAGACTCTGATGACACTAAAAAGCACCATAAAAAGACTTTTGAAAACATTAAAATTTCTAACAAGAAAAATAACTCCCTGTTTTAACACTAGCCAGAAAGCTCCTACCTGCATCCAGGAGCACTTTTAAAGATTAATAGGCCAGTTTAAGCAACTGCTGTTGTGCTCTCTGCTTTGCTTGCTCAAAGCAATGCAATTGTTCATGATATTGCCAACTCTTGTTTTATGACACGTCTGGTTATGTTCAGCATTTTTGCTAAAGCCTTCATTCCCAGGGACATGAAATTACAATAAGAAGTTTGTCTTGTTATGAGAAAGCTGCAGAGGAAAACTTCACAACTCATGAGCTCTGCTGCTAGGCGCTTCCACTCTGTGCTGTAATTTGTGCTGTTTCCTGTTTTTCTTAAAGCTGCATCCTAAAGTCTAGAAGGCAGGCTACTGTATCACAAGTTCAGTTCACAGCTGTCCAGGGCATCACATGCCATATTCCCCCATCTTGGACAATCATGGATCCATCAGGGCATAGGAAAGGGCCAACTGTTTTTTAATGTTTCAACAAATACAGTGACCCAAGTGCATCCTAATAGCTTAAAAGAGGCAACAAGGAACATTAATATATAAATCAAATTCCATGATTCATGGAAATTTTGTAAGAAGATCCAAATTTTTATTTTAGAGTGTGTGCAAAAGACAACAAGTAAGATGTGCTAATTCATTCCACCTTTTGAATGAACTCTGTGCAGCTCATTTCATAAGACTGCCTGCTAAGGCACTAACAGACTGCTAAGAAGTGAGAGTACACACTACCAAAGCTCTTCTGAAGCCTCAGAATACAAAATGAGAAAAGATGCAATAAGCAGCAGAAGTTATTGAGCTGCAAGGGGTCTGTTTTCTTGCTTGCTTTCATTTCAAAGAAGCACAAGATGCTCTCATAAAAATACCTTTCCTCACAACACTTTAATTTCTGTATTTCTTCTCTGCAATAACAGGT